>JACGCK010000081.1:0-198797 GCA_014925825.1 Pholiota molesta
GGGTGTCTCCAGGAGTCGAAGAAGTAATCGGCGTGTGTAGAGAGTTTCTTCGACCCTTCCCTTCGTATTAGCCGCCTTCGATGCGAAGTACTGCTGGAAGAGCCGCCGGCGCTCTTTCCACTCTGGTCCATATGGCATAAAAACAAGCATCCAAGCAAAGCCCATACTATAATCATCGGTTCCTGCGATCATTGAGCAGTATGAATGGCACTCACTATTTATTGAGGAGAGTGAATTTTGGCCTGATGCGTGTTTTAGTATCTGAAGGAAATACGGTTTCGAAAAAGGCCTTACCGACCGGAATAAGTGGATGAGCGCTTCTCCATGAGATCAGAACAAGCTTTGACTGAGTTAAGAATAACGATAGAGGTCCCAAAAACATTGACATGAACGACGTCAGAATCTAGGATCCACAGTGTAAGGAACTAGAAATCAATGGCTTTATAAATTAGTGGACGAACCGTATCGTTTTCCCCAAGCTTGATATGTTTCCCATTCTAAACTAGACGGGAAATCTAACAGGTTTCCGATGATTGGTAGTTTTGGTGGGCCAGGAGGAAGAGGAAGTCTGGAACTGTTATTGAAATGCCGATAACAGAAAAAAACTTATTAGCAGCACAAAGCCAGAGAGGTAGATTGCGGTATCTTGTGAGAACGCGTTAACACTCATGATCAAGGATGCGATAGCAGCATCGGGCCCATAAATATGAGGGGCTTTATAGCGCTGCACTAGCCCAGTGCGGCGACTCCTGACATCTATCAATGACAGCTGCAATTGAAAAGCGGATCCCAGACCTGTTTCTCGAAAGTTGATAGGTTAAAAGTTTAATGGATAGCCATGGGGCTGATCGAAAATAGGAGCATCGATTGCCACAAGCTTTATCCAGTGTAGATATTCGCGATACACGAGGTTCAAACACACGCGCTGTTCATATAAATTAGTCGGCAGTAATGTGGCCGCAGAAAAGAAGCACGAAGCCCCAAAGACGTGGGCGTTTGCAAGATGGATGTTATTACAGCCGGAATATCCGAAGGCATTTGAGCGCCCAAATCCGAATATTTTGCAAGATAAAATTCGAAGCAAAGCAGTCTTTTCCGACGGAAAAGGAGTCCGGCAGCAAGCTGGCAGTAAGTATACGAATCTGATTTCAAGCAATTTGCTTTGAATACAGCATACAGCGCAATTCATTCCCCATCAATGCGTAGCCGAGAAATGACAACCAGAAACATTCTCCAGTAAGCAAGAAGATGAAAGTTGAGAACGTTGAGACAACGTTGAGATTGAGTCAGTGGGAAGTATAGCTGCATCCTTCGAAAACGACGTTCAGGTCCTGCTGAGGTAAGCGGCCGTCACAAAAGGCCATCAGCTGCCATCAGCCAAGCGTTTTGTGCCGAGGCGCGCCCGTGTTAAGCGGCCAGGCCAAGGCAGCGTTCACGCAACGCGCACTGCGCCGCTGATGCCTCATGCAATGGGCTATCAAGAGCTTTTCAATTTTCCCTGGAAGCCACACTGCAGTGCAGGAGAGAAAAAAAATGTAATTTAAATAGAATTAGATGCTCATACATAAGAATCAAATTTATGGCTGGGAGGGCATGGTGGGGGAACAGGGGAAATTTTTTCGAAAATGAGGCGCATTTTTGCAAGGGGAGGCGCTCTTAAATGCCTCGCTTCAGCGCGAGGTGATGGGCGTAGCAGCCGAGCATTGGCCGACAAGCTAGCAGCTGATGGGAGGAGAGCACTAGTATTATTAGAAGAGCCGAAATGACATTCTCATACGTTTTAGCGGTGAACGTCATTTATCCGGGTCGTCTCAGCTGCGCAGCTTGATCTGGCCATTTCCAGCGC
Organism: Pholiota molesta; assembly: GCA_014925825.1. Taxonomy (NCBI): domain Eukaryota; kingdom Fungi; phylum Basidiomycota; class Agaricomycetes; order Agaricales; family Strophariaceae; genus Pholiota; species Pholiota molesta. The sequence continues at coordinate 1,847 of JACGCK010000081.1, forward strand.
TGGGATTGGCTGCAGGAGCAGCCAAAAAGACGTTTACTCCATCAAAACGACGTTTACGGTGGGAACAAAGACGTTCAGCGGGTGACCAGGTCAGGACCGGCCAGGCCGCTGTGATGCGCACGGAATTTTCAAGATGCGTCACGGAAAAAGACTGTTCTTAGGGCTTTGCCTATGCAGAAACCTACCTAGAGTTGAATCAGGGCCTTTCTCTGGCCTCTCTAGTCTCAATTTTCTTGTATATATATATTGCACACAGTTCAAAATGAAAACAAAAAATTATATTCAAATATTTCTAATGTATCAGAAGCTTTTTACTAAGTACATAAACTTGACATAAACGAAAGGGACGGTCGAAGAGGTGGGTTAACACCAGCGGCGCGCTTCGGCGCGCGCGCCTCCGCGCTGGCATCCGCTGGAAGCTTCCACTGTGCATGGCGCGCGGGGGTTTTGGTGAGATACGTCTCGAGCCCCCGGACCAACCACTCGCCTTCGCGCTGCACGTCCTGCACCAGTGGCATCTGCCTGAGCTCGGCGGCCTTCTGAACGCGCCACGCCGCCATGTCCTCCACGAGCGCGTGCGTCTCGTTCGCGATCAGGGCGTCCAGCTGGTCGAACCTCTTTTCGTGCCGCTCGACAATCCTGTTGCACTTCGCCGTCCGCTTCCGTCAGGGATTCGATCTGGCAGGCGGCGGCGGCGGATGTGGGTGTGTCCTGGGTGTTCGTGCTGGCGTCGACGACGGCGGGCTGCGGCTTGTCGACGCCGAGGTCGTGCAGGAACGCGTCGAGGTCGATATCGTCGCCCGCCGACGGGCCCAAGAGCGACGCGGCCGCGACGGAGGCGGCGGCGTGCATCACCTCTGCGGATGCCGCAGGCGTCGCGGACTCGGGCTGCTCAGCGGGCGCGGGCGCGTGTGTAGGTGTCCAGCGCCTCCGCGGCCGCGGGCTCTTCGACGACGACAACCTCCAGCGAGGCGGCGGGGTCGTCGAGCACGAGTGCGGCCGAGGCGGAGAGGACGACCGCGGCGGGGCAAGGTGCATGAGGTGCAGGGCGCAGTGCACGTTGGGTGTACGCGTGGTTCGCCGGCGACGCGCGTTTCGTCCGCCCAGCTGTCGTCCAGTCCACGTTGTCGCGAGTTTGCTCAGTGTGGATCGACGAGGTCGTTGGCAGCTGGGCAGCCCATGTTGGGGAGATGGCAGCAGCTGCAGCGCCGTACCTGCGGCGCGTCGTCAGCAAGATAAATGGGTGGGGGAAATGAACGTACCTGGCTCTGACAAAGGGCGAGCCACCGCCCTCCTCGCGGCCATTACTCCCATCCCCATCGTCTTCTATCGCTTCGGTGCGCGCTCGTGTGTGTCGTAGGGGTAGCGGTCCACATCCCTCCAGCAGCGAAGGAGAGAGAGGAGCGCGGGGCGGCTGGCAAGACGAGTGTGGTCGTTGCAGAGCAAGAGCCGCGCGTCATTTTCCCGGTGCCTGTGTCATTTTCCCGGTGCCTAATCGGGGAACGGCAGGGAACGGCAGGGCGCGGCCCCACGGGCTGCGACGGCGTTCAGAGTCAACAAGCGTCTACTCTGTCACCTTCTCGCACGCAAACACCCGCGAAAAGCGTGACAAAGACGTTAGTTACAAACACGTGATGCAGGGACGTTCACTGCCGCTCGGCAGCCATCACGGCCATCATTCCCCCGCCAAAACGGCCGAAAGCACGTGCCGCGAACGTCAATCTCCCGGAAGAACACGTGATGCAGGGACGTTCACTGCCGCTCGGCAGCCATCACGGCCATCATTCCCCCGCCAAAACGGCCGAAAGCACGTGCCGCGAACGTCAATCTCCCGGAAGAAGCCAACGACGGCGGCGACAAGTCCAGTATTGTTTGGTTCGAGCGTGGGTACCAAACAACTTGTGATTAGGAATAGCAGCCACTCGTTCGCTTTCTCCACAACAGCCAACTGATTTCTTGCAGCAGCTTAGACGCTGACATTCTGAAATGTCGAGCAGTACAGCTCTGAAGACGTTCTCTCTGACAAACGATATCATAGAAATATCACCACAAGATGAGATATACCGCTTTGACGCAGCAGCCGATAAACGAATCAACAACGAACAGCCATGGAAGAAAGAGTAACGCGTTTTTTGTCTCTGAGGGAGCTCAATTTCGTTGATATCCGTTTAATAGCCCGCACTTCTTCAAAACATGCAGGATATCTGCTATTGCTTTGATCAAGATGGTGGGTGGTCTGAGTCAACTCGGCCCCATGGCAATGGATCTAATCGATAATCCTGTCTGTTTGCAGGTGATCCATGCGCGCTCTGGTGTACCATATGAGATTATGGGTCTTATGCAGGGCAAAGTCGTTGACAACTCCCTGATCATCATGGATTCCTTTGCACTGCCTGTACAGGGCACGGAGACTCGAGTGAATGCTGCGAATGAGGCGAACGAGTACATGGTGGAATATGTCAATCAGAGTGAGAAGGTACGTCGTACAGATTTCTCTCAGCTGCTATTAGATTGATCTCATTCTTTGAAGGCCGGCAGACTGGAAAACGCCATTGGGTGGTACCATTCACATCCAGGTTACGGATGCTGGCTTTCTGGTATTGATGTCAACACCCAGATCAATAACCAGAAATACCAGGATCCTTTCGTTGCTGTTGTGGTAAGTAAATTTTCATGCTTAACAAGGTTTCTCTTCACATCGACGGATCCAGATTGACCCTAACCGCACCATCTCGGCTGGCAAAGTCGATATTGGAGCTTTTCGCACCTTCCCCGAAAATTATACACCCCCCAATGCCTCCCAGTCAGAATACCAATCAATCCCTCTCAACAAAATCGAAGATTTTGGTGTTCATGCGAATCAGTACTATCAATTGGAGGTGGAAGTGTTCAAGTCTAGCCTGGACAATGACCTGTTGTCGATGTTGTGGAACAAATACTGGGTGAACACTCTCAGTCAAAGTCCTCTGATTTCGGTACGTCATTCTGGCACACTTCAACACGCTGTTATTTATTGTTTACGCTAGAATCGAGCGTATGCGGTTTCGCAGCTATCTGATTTGCATCAGAAACTGGCGAAGGCTCAAAATTCAGTGGCGTCGACAAGAGCCTCCGCACCAACTTTGAAGGAGAAGGACACATCCGCGTCGGCTCAGAAGGTAATTGCTCATCGTATTTTTCAAACGTATTTTGATGTGTAATGCAACTTCAATAGCAAAAGGAGAAGGAAGAGAAGAAGAAAGAGGACAATCAACTAACAAAGAGCGTAAAAGACAGGTTTGTGCCATTTTCTCTCTCAAGAGCGCAGATCATCGACTGAACGGCATTCTCTTTAGCACAAAGATCGCCGTAGAGGCGCAGCACGGTCTTATCACGCAGGTGATTAAAGATGTGATATTTTCGATGCGTCCGAAGAACGGCGGCGATTCTTCTGCCGCAGCCCAAGTGGCAGAAGTGACCGATATGGCCATTGGTTGACTGCATCTTTTTGGTACTGATTCCACGCTTTGATATCTGTATAATATTGCTTTCGCTAGATTGTTGCATGCTTGCCATGAGAAGCCTTTGTAATTATAATTGGAGATCATATCTTCGTCAATCAATCAGTCGACTTATGGAAATGATTTGCAAGTCTACGAACTCCAGAACTGACAGTCACCTCTATAGTTACTGCATCCCTAAGCTTAGGCTAAGGTACGATCATACAACCCACGAGCGATGTGGTTTATTACTAACATTGTGCTTTAAGGCTTTCCCTTTCTCTTTTCGTGATATATTGCCTTCGAACGCCATGTCTCATTCCAACTCCTTGGATTCACAATACTTACTAGTAGTAGGAGGTCTGTCAAACCGCTTCTGTCCGTTGACGAGAATGCTAATGTCAATTTTTGTACTAGCTTCAAGATGGCTAATTCCACGTCGTAGCTCTGCAATGGAAAATCTACGGAACGAGGTTCTTGTGGGGAAATTCAAATACATGGGCTGGCAAGACCTGCTCGCTAGTCGACAGGTTCGTGAAATGTTCACTGGGCTACCACGCCGCGTGGCGCTTTCCATGGACGATATCTGGCTCTCTCGGTATCGACAAGGCGTATGTTCAAAGGCGTCATGTGGAAGTTGAGATTGCTAGTTACTTATAGCCAGACGGCGAATTCCTGCTACCGTTACATAGGTAGAAGGTTAAATCCCAGAGAGAAACCCAGATCACGGTGTACAACCAGATGTAACACTATCTCGCACGTTGTAATTTGTTGTACAATCCGTTTGTGGCGGCCAACGGTTAGATTGAAATTCTCATCCTGTCAAACAATATCGAATCGTATCTCGCACTTGTAAGGGGGGAATATAATCACATTTATATCTATATAACCACAGCGAACAAATCTATCTAGCAATCTACAGCACCATCTAACCATCTCCGAAATGCAGCCAGGATCTCTTCGCACCCAGTGATCCCGCCATTACCCGATTGAGGCCAAGTTGCCAATCCAAAACATCACACGCCCCGGCCCCCAAGTCTACCATAAAATAGTCAACCGTAGTTAGATGCACAATATAGTGCGAGTACTGTATGAGCGACTTACTGCGTTGAAGAACTGTTCGTGATCTTCGTGCAGTGAGCAAATATCTTCGAATGAGTGATAGATTGAGATTTAGTGAAGTTGTATTGAATATGGTACCGGAAATGAATGGAACGAACCTTTTTCTTGCTTAGCCAGCGAGCTCCTCACTCCTTGCGGTAGATAATCCAGGTCCTTGACAAGGACTCGTCATTGGGTCAAACAAGAAGTTGAATTGAAGTACTTATGATGGGTTTTCGTTTGAATCCCTCGCCAGCCTGTCTCACTGAAATCAAGTGTGAGAGGGAAGATCGGCCGCATATATGCATTGAAAACATACCTCAACCATCTAAATCGACCGCGTGGCACCCAGAATACATGGTATGACAAACCATATGTCTTGTGTCGAGACGTTTGTCTCGTGTAGGCGCTAAAACTTGAATGTGAGCGCATATATCCATACAATTAGACAGAATTTGGCAGCTGAGAAATATGTACCATAAAACTTTCGTTATTATACCAGCTCAAATGGTTTTGTGGCCTGGAATTCCCTGCTGGGTCGCGATATTGGCAGTATCATGTTCCCTAGGGGCTAGGGCATATGCACGGCAAGAAGTGTCGAAGGAGCTGATGTTTGGCGGGGCACATTTTGTCAATGAGTTCACAGCTTCGTTGTTAGAAAGGGAAGGGGAAGAGCACGTAAGGGGTCGGAACATGGTGGTGAGCGGAAAGGAGTGTATGTGCCAGTTAGTGGAACGCGATTTCGAGACGACGCGCGGCATCCTGAGTTTCGTCACGTGACCAGAACGGGACTTGAGAATAATATCGGTCAGATAATTTACAAGTTCGAACTTGTAAAGTCCCCAATTGGCCAAGCTCAAATTTTATGTTAGAGGGCACGCATGCTATTGGGAAATACGAAAGGGGCGAGGCTTTGGTGGCATGCAGTTGGACGTGGTTGGATAAACATTCATAGGCAATCTTGAGGCAATCGGAAATTGTGCGATAAGGTTGGATCATGTTACATTAGTCAAAAATTGTTCGATGCCGTTCTATACGGTGAACTGCATTTCTCACTGGGGTTAAATGCTGAACCTGTGCTGAACGTTCACGTGATTTAGTTGTACAGCGTAGTGCGTAGTGATGTGCGGGCTCGGGCTGGGCTCGAAAGCCCGGGCTTGGGCCCGGCTTTGAGGGGCTCAGGCTTCAGTAAAGGTGAAGCCGAGCCCTGTGTACAGGCTTGGGCTAGGCTTGGGCAGGCTCGGGCCTAAGCCCGGGCTTTTTGGTGAGAGCCATGCCAGCACACATGAGGATCCCAATTAAGCGTCTGCGCACCGCAGGGGTTGCAAAACATTGCAACCCCATTGTAGGCGCAGACGGTTTGATGGTAGATGACCGTCGTGCGTGCTGCCTGTCGTCGCGTGCTGCCCATCGTGCATGCTGCCCGACATGTGTGCTGCCTGTCGTGTGTGCTGCGCGTCGTCGCGTGCTGCCTGTCCGCGCTGCCCGTCGTCGTGTGCTGTCCGTCGTCGTCGCGCGTGCTGCCTGTAATCGTACATGTTATACATTGTCGTGCTTCCCATCGTCGCGCTGCCTGTCCGCGCTACCTGTTGTCGTGCATGCTGTTCATCGCGCGTGCTGCCCGTCGTCGCGTGCTGCCCGTCATCGCGCTGCCCGTCGTCGCACCGCTCGTCGTTGCACTGTCCACTGTATATGCGATCAGTAACGTTAATAAAGCAGAGAACGGAAGGTACTTACCTGTTAAGGGGATGGCGACAACGCGTCATCCCCGTGCCCACGTCAACATCATCGGCCGCTATCCACGCGCCGTCGTCCGCGATCGCGTCGTTTGTGTTGTCGAGCAAGGCAGCCAGCCCACATCCCTCGTTGGAGGGGAGGGGCGATGGGTGCTGGGCGGCGATGGTAGAGGACGGGTGGTATTTGGGTGGTACTGAGAGAGCGAACACATCCAACAGACACGATTGATGGCAGTTTAAGCGGAGCTTGACAATTTCAAACCTTCGCCAATAACATTTGGAAGGTAAAACTTGCAAAATCTGTCGATAAATTGCCTGCGATTTCTCATGTTTAGTAGGGAAATCCTGTGGTCAAAGCCCGGGCTCAGGCCCGCGGCTCGGGCTTTTAGAACTTGCAAGCCGAGCCCAAAGCCTATGTAGGCCCTCCAATGGGCCGGGCTTGGCTCGGGCTTTTTTGGGCGGGCTCGGGCGGGCTTCGGGCCTCAAGCCCAAGCCGGCACATCACTAGTAGTGCGAACTTCAACTTCGAAGTTCGAACCATCAACCAAAGCGAACCTCAACCCCTACGGCCACCCTTTCCATGCCGATGTCTAAACATTCGACGTCTCTCGTCGAAGGTCAGACTCTTCAACTAAAGAGTCAACTTCAGTTCTCAAGCAATTGGGCTGAATTCGATATGTTCTCGCTCCTTAAGCCTCTCAAAGCCTTTCACGAGCATTGGGACTCTGTTCAACTGCGAGAATATGTATCCAATGGTTCGTCACATTCTTCTGTCTGTGGATGCGTATGCTCACAGCAGCGTATAACATTTAAAGCCTCAAGATGGCTCATTCCACGGCGTAACTCTATGCTTGAAGATCTCCCGACAGAGATACTCATACTCGTGGAAATATTCAAACATATGGGGTGGAGAGATATCCTCGCTAGTCGACAGGTGAGTTTTAGGCACTTGAAAATGACATTATATGTGCTCATGGTGTTAAAGTCCTGCAAGCGGTTACGTGAAATATCGACTGCACGGCCACTTTGGGCATACTGTACTATTTCGATCGATTTGGCCGTCACGCGTCACAAGGGTTGTGGCCATGGCCGAAATCGGTCGCTTGTCCCATGTCACACCGTCTGTGGCCATGCTCAAAATGTGGCAGAAAATTCACCAGATTTTTTTTGGCCCTGCGGGGCGGTATAAATGCAATTTTAGAGATGTTTAAATTTTTTTTTGGCCGGAGTTTTTGGCACGTCACAGCTCGCAGGCCAGTTGGACGAATTAAAAAATTCGGCCACCATGTCGCGCGTCCCACCCCGGCCGAATCGATCGAAATAGTACAGTACTTATTCAACCGATTATCCATCAAACTGATGGCTCCACCACTCCTTGAACGGCCTATCAATGCTTATACAGGTGATGAACTTGAACAGATCGTGCTGAGACGCATCTCTTCTGAGGTGCGGTGGGCAAGCAAACAGCCACCCAGGACTCGAAGTGTTCCAATGGACTGCGATGAATTGAAGGGCGCGAGCAAGGCGCGAGGCTTCTTTTGGAGGGAGGAAGATGGCTGTTAAAGTCACTGCGGAAACATCCCAGCCGCGTTTATGCATATGACTTGGACAACCCTCTCTCCCAGAAGCCTAAATGCATCATTGATCTCCAGACGGGTACACATCCCCAGATTTGGCGCATGGCTGCTGACGTGGATCGAAACGAATCCGATTTGACATTCAACTTGTGCATCGTTCCCTCCTGTTATGGCAATTATGACAATCTAAACTCGCCCACTATGGCTCTTGGTGACATTCATATCTACCGCTTAACTTTAGATGGCTTTGGAAGTGAGGCGACACTCAAGGCCCAGAAAATTAAAACATTGGACAAAGGTCTGCAAGTCGGGAGCAGAATAGTTTCTTTGCAGGGGCATTACCTGGCCAGATGCCTCCGATCGTCCAAACCTCGTTATTTTTGCATTGAAATTTTAGATTGGGTCCTTTCAAACTCCTCCGCACATTCAAAGTCATACATCGATTTACCAAGTTATGATGATGTCCCTGTAAGCATTCTATTTTATCAGAAATCTTCTTTGCTTACATTGTTATGCTAGATATATATGACCCTCTTTGCGGATGGCAAGCTTGTCACTGTCACCACCACTGCTGTTGCCTTGTATAATGTTACGGACCTTCGTTCGGTCCCTGCTGATAATTGTGCAAGAGAAGCGAAGATTCAGCCCTATTGGGTGCACAGGGACCCCAAACTTTATTTGCAGCCACACATGTTGAAACCCTATCCTCATCTACAAACGACTCGACTAGCTATTGCTGTGAAGGATGGTATATATGGTTTGGTTGTCCCACTTCACAGCAATGATGATCCATGGTACCAGCTGCTGTCCGATGTCAATCTTTCTCACGCATTATGGGTCGCCTTCAGTATCAACAAGTTCTTTTTTCTCGATGGGTCGTCAGAGCTTGTTCAAGTGGGAAATTTTACATGGCCGGATGACAACAAGGAGTCGAGTGGTGTCCATTCCCTTCTGGCCACGGTCGCTCGTTCAAGGGGATTAGATTTCCCTGATGATTGGGTAGCAGCTCCGCTGTTTGATGACAAGTCCAACCGGCTCCTTTCATTTATGGAAGACCACTGGGTCATTGCCGATTTTGCTAAATAGAGTTGTAGTGTGTATCATATAGTTTTGACGAAGGAAATATCATTCAACTCGGTTTTAACTCGGTATAAGTGGAAATACAATGGATATGAAACAGATGGGGCACATGCTTGAAAGGCTGATCATTGGATACATATACAGAACCAGACTCCCCTGGCTAGATATTCAATGATTCGAGAGCTTAATCTGCATCCTCCTCCAATGCTTCACTGTCGTTCTCTTCTTCCGACTCGGAGGCTTCGTTGTCGTCCTCTTCCTCCGAGGCTTCATTGTTACCCTCCTCTTCCGATTCAACTGTAGTCGCTTGTCGAAGAATTGCCTGCGTGATTGCGGAAGCTTCAACCCTGATCTATTTGACACATTATCAACATCAAAACCAAACTTTTTTGAAAATTGTCAAGAACTCTAGTCTGGATGCACCCATGCAGTCATTATGGTCAAAAACCATTCATAGTTGGTCTGGACGTTCTCAGGTTGCATTTGGGCTGGCTCGGAGATGTCTTCAAGCTTTATATCGAATGTTGGCAGTGTGAAGGCTTCGTAGAGGTTGCGAGTTACCCCTTCAGCGGTTGGCTGGCATTTCTTAATGATACCAAATATCCAAATTTTGCTGTTCATTAAATAAAATGGTACCTCCTGCCGCCTGTAAATAAGACATCATTAGCAAGTTCAAATCGTAGTATATGGCCAGTTTATTTTGAACTTGAGCATATACTCAGAATCTGGATACATGCTAATATTGAATACTAAGAGAATATTTGAATGATGAAAACAGCACGAAAATGAATGGAAACTGACATTTGTATACATTGACCAATTACTTGTGGAAGATGTTTTTTCAACTTCATCTCGTCCATGGACGCTTTAGCTTCGAGCACATTAACGTTGGCCTTCTTCAGGGACGTGATTATTTGTGGGTCGTTCCAGCTTGCACCGTCTAAGTATACATCATTTTGTTAGCTTTATAATCAAATCATGCAATTGAATATGGTAACCTACCCGTCTTCACTCCGATAAACTCATCGTATGCTGCTTCCTTCCATATGGCTTTATCTTGAGCGGTGAGGATGTAATCAGCGACACCTGTTAATGCAGTAGTATGATTATTAAACTTGATACTGGCGAAGTTTGGTGATAGGAACTTTTTACTCTTCTTTGAGCTCGAAGTCTGAATGACAGGTTCCGGAACAATGACAATCCAAGATATTTTTGTATCGATATGTTTCGCAAGCTCGAGGATCCATTCATTGATAGAGAATCTTGCACTGGCTTCATTCTACAGTCCCAAGGGTCAAAGGTGAGTAAATGAGGACAAGTTTGACTGGTATACGTATAAATACCTGCTGAAACACAACTTTTTGGATGTTTTGGAGATTGTTGCTCACAGTGGTGTGCTGCCAACCTTTGGGTGGGTAGAGTGGCGATGGATCCTTCCTACGATTTTTCTTTAGTGCAAGAGTATGCTGGACTTTGAGTTCCTGTATAATTGATTTCAGGCCTTCTTCATCAACTGTACTGTTTAGCGGCTTGACTCCGAGTCGCTTTTTGAGCTTTTGCCATGTTAAAGTAGAGAAATGGAACAATCTAAAAACATAATTGATCAATCTGATAATTTTCGGGCTGTGACATATGAAGGATAAGTACTTTACCATCGCAATTGGATCTCTTTGTGCGTCTCTGAAGGCCTTTACTTCCTTCAGCTGCTGCTGCATCCTTTTGATATTCTTCCTGGCGTCCTTGAGTTCCCCGAGCTTGGGGAAATCATTGATACTGTTCTCGATATCTTTAGAAAAACGAGCGAAAATGTCCTCCAGTTTCTTGACCCCTTCTTCTGGGACCTCACCGATCGATGAAGATAAATCTGTGAGGGTGCTGCCAAGGGAACTCGACCGAGAATGTTGGGAACCATTGGGGTTCGATGATATCCCGACATCCAAGTCGTCTGTGGTTGGCTCGACAAGGGGAGGAACATGGGGAACAGAGTGTGCTGCTGCTGCAGCAGCAGCAGCAGCAGTTTTCCTGGTATGCACTGGCATGTAGACAGTAGGATAAGAACCCGAATATGCTGCCAGTGTAAAGCTTGTGAACGGGTATTAAAAACGCATGAGATAGCAATACCTACATATATAGAGGAAGATTTGACCCTGGTGAAATCTTTTGGTGCCCACAGCTAGTAGACGGCGGACTTCGGAAAACAAGAGCTGTCGCAGACAATCAATAATGTCGATTATTATAAGCGAAGCTCTTCTCTCAAGATTGATTCGAAGTATATAGTGTCGCCGAGTTCTGATGGTACAATTTCTTTTCTTCAGATTGACACTGGACTCGGAAATGCCGAATCAAGCACAGAGAACAAATAGAGCCAGAAGGTTGGTAGAAAACCTTCGGCTTGATTTTTAATTTTCGAAGATCGCTTGCAAAATATAACTGGTCAAGAATTCCCTAGAACTCTTCTGCGGTCCGTGACTTGATGCTAATATTTAAGCGGTGCTTTGCAAAACCTCTTGATTATCATTGGTATCCATCCATCAATGCCAGTGCAGGCAGGCATCAAAGAGCAGACAAAGCGCCTATTGTCATGAGACTATAATGCACACCTACAGGGCTGAAATAGAGACTGTTGGCTCGGGTATTACTTATGCGGCAATGCCCATGTTGGATTGATGAGTTGATAGCCGATTCAGATGCCGGGGGAGTTGTAACACGAACAAGCATCGTTGTTATTATGCATCGAATCAATTATCAGATGGAATAGGGTCGAATCTGCACCCCCCCCCAACTCCCCGTCTACCCTCAAGCCAACACGAGTCTCAATCCTTTTCGCAAAATGGCCTTACTGGAATACCAAGCTGGAAATTCTCCCACCGACGCTGAGCACACCCCCAAGATCTTACCGCATGCGCATCTTTGAGCCCAATTTGAACGAGATTGAGAAGAGCGGGGACGCAGCGCTCAGCTCTTGACCCCCAAGCTCAGCTGCTCACCCACTCCCGCACCGTGTCACGAGGTTCCGCTCGAGCGCCTACTAGATAAAGTTGCAGTTTGAATTAATCTATCTGACACGCAGCTAATACCTTTGTCACTCACCGTAACAAACATCTGAATTCGGTGTCGGATACTTGATACTCATTGCCGCCTGTACAAGGTTAAGTTATGAGTGACGCCCAGACTCTGCACGGCAACTGTACGGTTTATTTTTATCTGATCGATCCGAATTTTGTGGCTGCCTTATCTGAAAAGTATCCATATTTGAGTACATATCACAAGAATGATTAGGATAGATATAAGAATAAGGACAGCAGTGGTTGCACAACTGGTAATCCTCTCAAACTCTGCTCGGACCAACTTGAAGTTGCATTTCAGGAGTTGGACCGGCGAGTCCGGTCCAGGGAAGGTGATGGGTAACACGGACAAACATCGTTGTTGTTGTGCGTCGAATCCGCCCACTTCATCCCCCGTCTACCCTCAAGAAACACCACATCGCCAACGTGAGTCTCTATGCCCGCACGATACGCCGTAGAAGTCCATTTCCGACCGATGTCTGGCTTTTTGGGAGAAAAAACGGTGCAGAACGGGTGGATGGGAGATGGACACTTCGGATGACACGCGGACAAAAACTTTGAGGGATCGGGTGCTGATATTGGTTTTTCCTCCTTTGCGCAGAATGGCCTTCACGGAATACCAAGTTGTTGGACGGCATCTGCCCACTGAGGCTGAGCCTACCCCCAAGATCTACCGCATGCGCATCTTTGCGCCCAACGAGGTCGTCGCCAAGTCCCGTTTCTGGTATTTCCTAAGGTACGCGCTGCATTCACACGTCTTGTATAAACAGCGCTCAGAAGCATCCTAGGCAACTCAAAAAGGTCAAGAAGGCCAATGGCGAAATCATTGGTGTCAATGTTGTATGTATCTTGATGTCCCTTGCAGCCCTCAAGAGGCAGGCGGAATGGGATTGCTAACCACAGGGCTCTGCGCGATTCAATCTTGCTTGTTCGCCGTTCCCGTTTTATAGATCCACGAAAAGAAGCCCTTGAAGGTCAAGAACTTCGGCATCTGGCTCCGTTACGACTCCCGCTCTGGTACCCACAACATGTACAAGGAGTTCCGTGACCTCAGCCGCGCTGATGCCGTCAAGAGCTTGTACCAGGACATGGCTGCCAGGCATCGCGCCCGCTTCAGGTCGATCCACGTACGTGCCTGGCGACATTTTTTTTTTAGATTGGGGCGCTCATACATCTTAGATTCTCCGTGTGGTCGAGATTGAGAAGAACGAGGATATCCGCCGCCCATACATCAAGCAGCTCTTGACCCCCAAGCTCAGGTTCCCCCTCCCGCACCGTGTTACGAAGTTCCGCTCGACCTTCGTTGCCAACCGCCCCGTCACCTTCTAAGCGGGTTCGTTGTATTTTATGTGGTTGTGGACTGGGGTTGGGACGTCACGATAACGGGGGTTCCATGGTATGCTCTGCTACGATGGTATATGAATATAGCCATGTTACATTCCTCAAACATATGTCTATGCTTGCGCCTGAAGTACCGGCCCCGATGCCATGCATCCAACAATTTGTCATTCTGACCCTCGTCAACTCGCCTTGTGAGTTCATCGATCTCGAACTGCAAGGGTTTTGTAATTATAATTGGAGATCGCACCTTCAGTCGACTTGGCGGTAACAGTTCACAAGTCTATCAACTCTCGCATAGATATGTAGTTGTTTTCGAACTTTGACTGAAAATGTTGAATCTTGCAACTAACTTCCGAACTGACGAGCCAAGTCGGATTGCTGGAACCCCGGCGATGCGTCCACGGTTCTGTTTATATGGCCAACTTGAGTGGATTGCCACTCACTCAAAGCCATCACAAGGGCAAGACATGCGTCCCCCGACCGTCGCACAATCGATACCTGGGGCTCGTCGCGTTATCTACTGCACTCGCGATGATGAAAGGAACAATGGAGCTGGGCAATTAGGGAAGGCCCGAGTAGCGGGAGATCCGCCGCGTACGCGACAGCCGCTGTCCATGTATTGTCCTATAACGCCCGTCCTTTTCTACAAGCACTTCTCCGTGAATCCCTGCCACGTCCCAGAGACGACCCCATCGCCCAACCACCCGCTCTCCTGCGTTCACCGCGCAAGCCGTCTGCTCTACCCACGCTGACTCGCTTAGATATCCACGTTGGCCAAACATTAGCTCAGAAGTTCGACTCAATTCAGTGTCAACCTCTTCCTTCCATCATTATTGATTCCTTCGAATCCAATGCCTACAGACTCAGAATCTGTCGAGATCCCTCAACTTACGGCTCATTTTCAGTATTCAGGAGGCAGTTGGACTGAGTTCGACATATTTTCGCTTCTCAAGCCCCTTGAAGCCTTTCCCAAGCACTGGAACTCTGTCAGTGTGCAACTGCTGAGATACGCGTATGAAAGTCCGTCAAATTGTTTTATTGCATTTGTGTGTAGGCTTACAGAAACGTATGATGCTATAAAGTTTCAAGATGGCTCAATCCACGTCGTAACTCTGCTCTCGAAGATCTCCCTGTAGAGGTTCTCGTGGAAATTTTCAAGCACATGGGTTGGAAGGATATTCTTGCTAGTCGCCAGGCGAGTTTTAACCTGCTCATGCACTGAATTGTATATACTGATGATAATATTGCAGGTTTGCAAGCGTTTATTTGAAATATCGACTGCGAGGCCACTTTGAACGCGCTTGTTGCATCGCCTGTCCGCTGAATTGATGGCTCCTCCCATCTTAGAAAGACCAATCGATACTTATAATGGCGGAGAACTCGAACAGATTGTGCTGCGGCGGATCTCGTCTGAGATAAACTGGACAAGCGAGGTCCCACCAACAGCGAGAAATGTTCCAATTACACTCCACGATTTCTGCGAATTTCCCCTGCTTTTGAAGGGTGGGAGATGGCTTCTGTTGACATCATCATTACAGGGTTGTTGTCGCGTCTATGCGTATGATTTGGACAGTCCTCTCTAAAGAGCCCCAGTGCATTATCGATCTCAGGGATGCTTCCGATGATCCTGAGCAGGTTTGGAATAGTGCAGTCGATGTGGATCCAAACGAATCCCAATTAACATTCAACCTTTGTCTTGTCCCTTAACCACTTTTGGGCCACATCCCACCCCGACTGTTGAGTCACCTCCTGCGGATATCCACATCTATCGCGTAACCTTGAATGGCCATGGAATGGAATCAATATTCATGGCCGACAAAATCAAAACGATTCGTAATGGATTTCGCGCTGCCAGCAATAGGATCGCTCTCCGTGGACGATATCTAGCTAGATCTCTGAGTATTCTTAGACCTATTTCTTCTTCCATCGAGGTCTGTGACTGGGTTCTGTCAGATGAGTCTATGCATTTCAAGTTGTATATCACTATCGGGATTCCTGTAAGTCCTCCGTCTTACACACTCTCTCTTTCTCACAGCATATCACGCAGCAACATATATCTTTTCTTCCAGATGGCAAGCTTGCTTGCATCTTAACAGACGGCATTTTTTTCTCTACGACATCGCAAACCTTCGGCCGGTCCCTCCTGGTAAACTTCCTGATGAGCCCGGGATTCAACCTTACTGGCAGCACTCGGGCCCCGACTTATATAAACGTGCCCATCTATCTAAACCATATCCACACCGAGACGCTACGCGAGTATCCGTTGCCTTCAACGGTGCAATATATGGTTTGGTTATTCCACGTCGTAGCAACGACAATCCATGGTATGAAAAACTCTCCGACATGGACATGTCTCACACACGGTGCGCCTCTCTCGGCATTGACAAGGCCTATGTTCAAGGGCGTGATGGGTCGGTTGAGATTGCTAGTTACCTATGGCCAGCCGACAAGTGCCAAACTCACGATGGACCTCCCCTTTTAGTGCCAGTCGCTCATTATAGGAAGTGGGACTCTCATGAATCGCGTGCTACCTTTCCATTATTTGATGAAAGCTCCAACCGTGTCTTCTCGCCAGTACATGGAGGGCCTTGTGTTGTCATTGACTTTAGATGAAAATAGTAGGGCTGTATTATACCTGCTATTCATTATCTGACGGCAATGATCCAACTGTCTCTTCAAGTTCTGAATTATGAAGTTATATGAACAGACCGTCTTGTATTTACCGATTGCACGAGTTCTTTAGGATCGATTATCTGTATTTCAAACACACTTGTGCTCGCAGCTCCAGTGACCACTCGAAGAAGCAACTCCTAAGAAGGTTCAACGTTCAACTTTACAGTTCTGAGTTCATGAATGGCAAAGTTGGCGCTTTCAGTGTTCACTTTCTGTCTTGATCACGTGACTTGGTTGGTTGAATCGTTGGTGGCACTGCCAAATTTCTTTCATTTCACCCTCGTTTCAACCCCTGCCAATTACTCCAAAACCCCATGTCTGAAGGTCCGGGACCTCTTGTAGAAACGCTGGTGCCTCACTTACGCAGTCAACTCCAATATGCTGGTCGCAGTTGGGCTGAATTTGACATATTGTCCCTCCTTATACCTCTCAGGACCTTGGACGACCAATGGAACTCCGTTCGACTATTATCATATGTATGTAAAGGTCAGTCAAAATCTTCCATTATTTGAGTGTATAGACTCATAACAATGCACTGTTATATGAAGTGTTCAGGTGGTTCTGCCCACGCCGTAACTCTGCGCTCGAAGATCTGCCGGCAGAGATTCTCGTAGAAATATTCAAGCACATGGGTTGGAGAGATATTCTTGCTGGTCGGCAGGTAAGCTCCGTCCTACTTGGTTGCGTTTTATAAGCTCATGTTGTTGAAGACTTGTAAGCGCCTTCATGAGATATCGACGGCACGGCCACTATGGGCGTTCTTATTCAATCGACTGTCTGTTGAGTTGATGGCGCCACCAATTTTAGAAAGCCCAATCGATACTTATACGGGCGCAGAACTAGAACGCACTGTCCTAAGAAGTATCTCATCTGATATTCGATGGACCAGCTCACAACCACGAGTACGAAGTATTCCGATAACCCTTGATGATCTTAAAGAATTCACCGTTCTTGTGGAGGGAGGGAGATGGCTCCTGTTGACATCATCACGATTGGTTGCTGGCTGCGTTTATGCGTATGATTTGGATAAATCACCTATCCCAGAACCCTTGTGCATCATCGATATCGGGGAAGCCGATCCTGAGCAGCTTTGGTTAATGGCGGCAGACGTGGATCATAACGAGGCCCAGTTGACCTTCAACCTTTGTCTCATCCCCTACTCTACCGCGCGTGAGTCAAGTCTTCAGTATCCTACTGGCGGCATCCATTTCTATCGTGTATCATTGCAAGGCCACGGAAGTGACGCAACACTGATGGCCCGAAAACTCAAAACCCTCCAGAATGGTTTCCGAGCTTACACTTCGGCATCTACTTTGCGTGGACATTATCTGGCCAGGTCTTTCGATTTCGACGACGAGAATGACCCATGCATCGAAATTTGTAACTGGTTCCTGTCGGATTCTTCTGTGCATTGGAAATCATATATTGTTGGCCGCATTCCTGTAAGCCTCTTGTCTCATATCGCGTTTTTTCCCCCTTGCTCATAGCGCATGCTCAGAAAGATTTATGTTTACTTCCAAATAATAAGCTTATCGTCGTCTTGCACGAAGGCATCGTTCTCTACAATATTGCAAATCTTCATTCGGTCCCTGCCGGTGAAATTGTAAATGTTTCGACTCGGACAATTCAGTCATACTGGAAACACCGAGACACCACACAAGCTCGCCATATACATATATCTAAGCCATATCTTCATCCACACGGGACCCGACTAGCTATTGCCATGGGAGGTGCTATATATGGTCTGACCATCGCCGATCGCTCTGGCGAAGAACCGAAGTATCAGTTACTCTCTAGTGTCAATGCTTGTCACACACTATGGGCTTCGATTGGTATTGACAAGGTCTATATCCATTGGTCTGGTGGGAACGTTGAAACTGCTAGTTTTATTTGGCCTGATGACGAGTACCATACGAAGGCTGTGCCTTCACTTCTGGTCTCGACCGTTCGTTATCAAGAAAGGAATTCTCCTAATGACTGGTCACATATTCCCTTCTTTGATGAAAGGTCCTGTCGTGTCTTTTCAGCTCTACGCGACGGGTCTTGTGTTGTTATTGATTACGCATGTAAATGACATTGAAGTTGCATTGAAACATTTCGTACAAATCATATTCTTCTAGAACACCCTTTCTTCCCAGATATCAATTCATAATTTATTCATGCCCTCTGTGGACCAAGCTCCTCAACAATTGCTTGCACAAGCTGATCGGGCCTCAGTTTGGCCTGTCAAAACAATATATATATCGGTAAACTGATTGATATCTCATAAAGAAATCAACTCACCCAGGCCAGCAAAGTCTTCAAGAATGTCTCGTACTTATTAAAACGTGTCTCCACTTGGGTGCCAGGCTTAACAGGGATAATGTCAAGCTTTGGGAAGATGAAAGATTCATAGAGAGGGGTCGCATTTGGTGATGTACTTGATGAGGATGTCGCATTGACTGATGAGAATTTTGCAACTACTCCGAAAATCCATCCGTTTCCATTTGTGAGGTAAAATGGAACCGCCTGGCGCCTATGAGTATACATAGTATAGTTTTAGCGAAATGTTCCTTGGTCAAACCAACAACAAATACTTACTTCGCATCTCCACCATGAGCAGCACTATTCAATCTAATATTGCATCAGTAATTATAAACGGTGAAAAAATATAATAACTGACATGGCGATGCACTGTCCAACAACCTGGGGAAGGTGAGCTTCCAGTTTGACGGTCAGGATATCCTTTGCCTCGACCACAACGATATTGACGCCTGCCAAGTTTGCTGCCAGATGGTTATAACTCAGGCTGGGAACTGTAGTAGGCCCGATATACACAATGACTTTAACGTGTTGGTTCAGAATCATACAAATTGGAACATACCCGCAAGTGCTCTTGACTTGAATCTTTCGAAGTCCTTTCGAACCCAATCATACTTACCTTGCGCTATGACAGCATAGTCTGCGACACCGGTCAACGCAGTGGTTAAGTTGTTGTACTCGATTTCAGCAAGTCTTGAGGGTATCGCTTTGCCGTCCCTTGCAACTTGGATGGTAAATTCAGGGATGATGACCACCCAACCTTCTTCCTCTTGTAAATATCTCCCGAGCTCCAATACCCATTTATCGATGTTCATCCTTGCACTTGCCTCTTTCTAAAATAGACGAGGAATTTTATGATGAGTAGTGTGAATAAATATGATGAATGAACTAGTCGTACGCACGCGCTGAAGCACAAGGTTTTGAGCGAATTCGAGTTGGTCAGATATAGCAGCATGGTCCCAAGCTTCGGGATCGTATAGAACCTTGTTGAATGATTGTCGATAGATCTTTTGAGCGCGCTCCACAATCAACTTCATTTTTTCTCGATCGATTTGTTTCAAGAGTGGCGCCTTAACTCCAAACCGAGTCTGTAGCTTACGCCATGTCAGGCTGGAAAACGAAAGAAGCTGTGCCAAAATATCAGATCAGCTGGAGCTTTCAATGAATTGATCAGGTACTCGTACCATTGCCTTTGCATCCCGTTTGAACGCTCGATGTTGCTTGAGCTCCTCCAATTCGATTCGAATACCCTCGAGATTCTCCTTCATGTCGACAAGTGATATGACATTTGGATACTCTTCGAGCTCTTTCTCGAGCATTTTAGAAACTTGATCGATAGTCCTTGTTAGACGCATAGCGCCTCTTTCTGGGATCTCTCCAATGCAAGACGCAGATTCGGCGGAAGTCCCAGGCCGGGCATGCGGAGGCAAATCATCAAAGTCATCTTTGATTGGAAGGAACCGAATATTGGCATCGGTTAGGTCTTCAGAAAGAGAAATATCTTTAAGTGCAGCTGTGATAGAATCAGAAGCTGAAGGAGGTTGTACTTTGGCTTTGGCCTTAGGCGGCATTTGAGAAAGCGACCGGATTGTCGATTTGAGGAACAAACAAGAACTGCTCTGTTGCGCTGCTTTATATAAAGAAATTTCAGCCTGAATCTGAGATTTTCTTAAAATTTTACAGCAATCAGAGGAATCCCAGATCATCGATAGCGTATATTTCCAACAAAGCCCTGCTCAAGAATAGATCGAAGGATATAGTGTCGCCGAATCATGTTGCATCAGGTCTACCCCTTGAATCAAGCGCCAGAAACCATGAGAATCAGAAGACCGTTTCAGCGCTTGGGCGACTTGGAGATTGAACCTCGTTTCCGCCAGAAGGTTGCTTTCCACAAGATTATCATCGCCAGTGATATGACCGAATATAGCCTGAAGAAGTTCCTTGGAAGTTCCCAAAAAAACAAGGAAATATCGATGAAATTCCGCTAATCAGATTTCTATATACTTACTTCCCGATTGCTCCGTGCTTGATGGTATTATAGTCCTCCAAAGGACTATCACGTTGCGCTATGGCTCAAGTAGAATTGATCACTTCCGCCCAACCTCACTTTTCCTTCCTAAATTTCATTGCATCAGAATACATTATCCAATC
Source organism: Pholiota molesta (assembly GCA_014925825.1). NCBI lineage: Eukaryota > Fungi > Basidiomycota > Agaricomycetes > Agaricales > Strophariaceae > Pholiota > Pholiota molesta. The sequence goes on from JACGCK010000081.1 coordinate 22,351, forward strand.
TACTGGTCTTCATTGTCTCTGTGGTGTGCATTGTTCCAACCCTCAGATTCAAACTGGATTTCACACATGCGAATCAGTTCCTAATTAGAAGTGTCGACGTCGCTTGTAGGACAAGTCACTGCTACTATAAGGAGAACACATTACGCACTGCCCCAGCTGCCACCGGAGCGCAAGCCGAAACCATTCCAAGACGTCTACGGAATATAGCGCTACGAATTTTCTATGCGTTAAAGCGGTTACGGTGCTTTACTTGACTCTCTGATTATCACTGGGATTCTTCCATTAATCATGTATGGGTTTAAATTGAGGAGTTGGTGAATGGCAACATGAATACATACCTGATATGGTTGCACTTAGATGTCACTACTGACCGACACGGTGAATTCCTTCTGATTTATCCGAGCTCATTCTGCACGAGGCGCAGCGTCGTCTCAATTTTTATTTCACGCGAAGAGTAGCTTGTCAATGGAAGCTGCAGCTTTGCGACTGTGCGAGATCCATTAAATTGCCCAAATTCACCACTGTGCGTTTTTTTCTTGGCACTACATGTTATATGAAAGCCTTTCTACGATACGCACTAGTACGAGCACAAGTGACAAGCTAAGAAAGCCAAAAGTGGCCTAAAAAAGACAGTCTGTGCATGCTTCAAGACATGCGGCACTACGCAATTAGATTGTTAATTGAACGGATGGCATATTGTCCTTGAACTCCGAGCAAGAGCTAGGAATCCATGAACACATTTTGTCAGGAGCTAGCCTATGATAGGATTATTTACGCAGATGATAAAAAGCTCTCCATTCTAACAGCAGGTACATAATGTTTGGTATTCTTCTCGTACTGAGTGTGCGAAAAAGCAGACATGGATTTGATGCAGCGGGCTCAGAGAATGACTCGGAGGGGCACCGTGTTGTTTCGTTATCCGAGTCATTCTTACCGGGTGACTGTCAATGGGAGAACCGCTACTGGGTTTTAATTTACGGAGATTTTCATCGTTGTTCTTGTGATAGCTTCGACATCGACTTCGTCGCTTCCTTTTCCGGATTTGGGCGTTGTTGGCTGTTGTACTTGGGAGCAAGCCGAAGCAAGCAAAACGTCTTTTACTTATGCCATTTGGCTAGTCTCTTTGGCATATTGATGGATAGATAACTGATGCCAATTAAACAATTCCGAAAAAGGTGAAGAAAGGTGAAGGGTAACATGAACACATTGTTGTTGTGCGTCGAATCCGCCCACATTACTTTTATCCGTTGTCTGCCATACGATACACGTCTGTTTCCGATACTGTGTGTGACTTTTCGACAAAAAAAATTGCCCGGAACGGATGAACACTTCAGATGACGGGCGGACAAATGCCTCGTGGGGCTGAGTGCTGATACTGGTCTTCCCTCCCTGCGCAGAATGGCCGTCACGGAATACCAAGTCGTTGGAAGGCATTTGCCCACCGAGGCTGAGCCTACGCCCAAGATCTACCGCGTGCGCATCTTTGTCGCCGACAACTTGTCCCGTTTCTGGTACCTCTTGAGGCACGCGATGTATTTAGCGCATCTTGTATGAACGGTGCTCAGCAGCATCCCGAGGAACTCAAAAAAAGGTCAACAAGGCCAATGACGAAAATGTTCCTTGCAGCCCCCAAGAGGCTAAGGCGGAATGGGATTGCCGATTAAAGGGCTCTGCGCGTTTCAATTTTGCTTGTTCACCGTTCCCGTGTTATAGATCCACGAAAAGGAGCACTTGAACGTCATTTGCTACGACTCCCTCTCTGGTACAAGGAGTTGAATCCGTGATCTCAGTTGCGCTGATGCTGTCAAGAGCTTGTACTAGGACATGGGTGCCAGGCATCGTGCCCGCTTCAGGTTGATCCACGTACATGCCTGGCGAGATTTGATTTTAGATTGGCGCGCTCATACATCTCCCTCCTTAGATTCCTGCACCGTGTGACAAAGTTCCACTCGGCCTGCGTTGCCAGCCGTTCCATCACCTTCTGAGCGGGTTCGTTGTGTTTTATCGTGGTTGTGGGTTGAGGTTCAGACGAGGGTTCCATGGTAGGCTCTGCTGTGGTTTGTGTATGGTGTTACATCCCTGGAACATATGTCTATGCTTGTGCTTGAAGGACCGGCCTGGATGCCATGTACTCACAGTTCGTTATTCTGATGCTCGTAAACTGAACCTGTGAGGTCATCGATATCGAGCTGCAAGAAATCACATATGTAAGTAGTTGCCGGGCATCATCAGCGGCCCTGCGCTGGAGACAAAGCCATGATCCACTTTTCTCAGTTCACGAGCTCGGATGTCATGTAAAGCTTGTAAAGCTTGCTTCTGAAGTCGTGGACTGCTGCTTTTCATTCGGCTTTCTGGTGTATGTGGAGAATCGGGCGCTTAATGTTCAACACTTACGGACATGGTCCAGTGTAAATCTGCTGTAAAAGTCAAGAGGAGAGAATTTTTTTGGGACTACCTAAATTCATCTCGGGGCTGAAGAAAAGAAATGTGGTGGGCATTTGGGCCTAGAGATGGGATAGAAAACAAATCGGTTATAGAGTCGGAAGATCTTCTGGTTCACAGTTGGAAATATCTAGAACATGAATTTATGAAGGAAAAGTTTAGAGCTAATGTCAGTCATTGAGAAGTATTGGCACCTGGCATGGGTAAATCTGCAAGAAACATACTTATATAAGTTAGTTGATGTACTGAATACCCCGGCGCCTAAAATTACCGGGTTCATGGCGCATTGCGGCACTTTGAAGGACACCATCGCACAAATAACTTACGCTACGCGAGTATCCGTTGCCTTCAATGGTGCAATATATGGTTTGTTTATTCCACGTCGTAGCAACAACAATCCATGGTATGAAAAACTCTCCGACATGGACATGTCTCGCACACGGTGCGCCTCTCTCGGCATTGACAAGGCCTATGTTCAAGGGCGTGATGGGACGGTTGAGATTGCTAGTTACCTATGGCCAGCCGACAAGTGCCAAACGGTCCCGGACGATGGACCTCCCCTTTTAGTGCCGGTCGCTCATTATAGGAAGTGGGACTCTCATGAGTCGCGTGCTACCTTTCCATTATTTGATGAAAATTCCAACCGTGTTTTCTCGCCAGTATATGGAGGGTCTTATGTTGTTGTTGACTTTATGTTACGAGTCCTATTTATAGGAATCCTGGAATCGCCTTTTTAGGGTAGGTTTAGCACGTGAGTCAATGCTTGGACGTCGCGCGTGCGGCTTTCACAGGCTCTTCAAAGTTCCATCCTGACCACCACCACCGCCGTCGCCTCGCTCCTTCCCAACACCCTCCCTACCTCTCCCATTACCGACACCGCATTGTGCTGCACGCGCAACGTAGATGCCGATACAGAAGAATACGCGGCCAAATAATCGCGAGCCCACGCACCGAGCGAGGTGAGTAGCCACCCGCCCGTTCGCGCCGCTAAAGACACGACATTGTACAGGCATTCGGCAGCAAGGGGGCTCAAACCGCGATATGCCCAAAGGCGGCCGTGCCGGCTGGCTGTGCACTCCACCCCGCGCACGACGACAACAACGGCGAATGCCATGTCAGCACGGCTACGAGGTAAGTACATACCCCGCTCCGCTGCACCTCCCTGACCGTCAACCACACTTCAGACCGCCAAACAGTGCTCTTCCGTCGGTCTGCGTGCTGAAATGTGCGCCTTACCCCACCGCCGACATCGTCCTTGTCAGGGTGCGCGCTTCCCCAGCCCCCGGCCTTATCTCGCCCTCTCCAATGAACAAGCCGAGGCGGCCGTCCCTGCATTGGCCCCGACACGACCAACTCCCCATTTAGCACTGTACACAACAACAACGAGGACGCGCACTGCATCATCGCAGACACCGAGGTGACGAGCTATCCCTCCTGCCTCTGCACCCTTTGATCGCGCATTGCAGCTTGAAACCGACGAACAAACCCCGTTTGTCGGTCTGCGCGCCTACAGCTGCGCCTCCTTCATCATGGCACTAACACCCTCTGCGTCGCTCCGCTTGCACTGTCTTCACTGGCTTGTGCGCCTCCATGCGCGCCCTCTAGACCCTCTTCTTTATGCATGCTGCTGCCTCTATCCATCTCGCGAGTCATGGCCGACAGACGACAGAGCCCAGCGCTCGTTCGTGTGTTTTTGCCACCCCCTCTCCACCCTGTCGGACGAAGAGTGAAGCTGAGGTGGTTCAAGCAGGCAGGCAAACAGGCGCCTCTCATTCACTGGTACGGCTAAGAGGCGCGCCGTGGTCCCAGCAATGGAAATATAAGCATCAGGCTTATTTTTCCCAAGGAAGGTACAGAGGTAGATGTGCTGATGAACAACTCTAGCGCTCGTTTGTCGGCAGTCGGAGAGAAATGTGGTGGCGAACAGGCGGACAAATGAGCCAAGCTCATATGTCCCAACAGCAGGGCCTACTGGGTGTGTTCGGCGGCACAGGCGCCGCCCTTGTTTGTCGGCAGAGGAAATGCCGGCACTGGCGCGCACATGCAGACAAACGGGGCAGCGTTGCAGGTGTCACTGTGTAAACTGATGAGCGAGCTTGCCACCCTAACCCGTGGCAAATTGTTTGCCATTGCCTGTCCCCTCACCCTCTTAATTTGCTTATGTGGGCTCGTTATCCACGCTCGTTTGCCGCACTGCCAACAAGGAGTCGAGTGGTGTTTATTCCTTTCTGGCCACAGTCGCTCGTTCAAGGACATTGGATTTCCCCGATGTGTGGGCAGAAGCTCCGCTATTCGATGACAAATCGAATCGGTTCCTTTCATCTACGAAAGACCGATGGGTCGTTGTGGAATTTGCTAAATAGAGTTGTAGTGTGTATGTGTATCATATAGTCGATATTGCAATTTATAAATCCTTCAAATAATATGATTACTTATTGGATTATTCCACTGATAATTTGTATGGTGTTTATATGAGAGAATAGTTACACCAAGTGAGAATGGGCATAGCAAAAGGTATAGATTTTTTATTCTGCTTTCTGGTCTGCGTGGAGAATAAAGGCAAGCCGTGACACGGGAAAATCACACCAATTGGTTCATCCTGGGGCCGAATTGTGGCAGGAATTTAAGCTTTGGGATGGGATGTAAAAAATCGGTCATAGAGAGCGAAGATCTTTTGAGATACGGAGGTGAATTATCTAGGACATAATTTCCATCTATACTTTCATGTTTGGTCGTTCAGTAGTATTGACAATTGGCATGAGTGAGTCTGCACGAAATATATATATATATAAGTTGGTTGATGTATTGAGAGTCCTATCGATCAGCTTTGCCATAGAATTTTGCAGCCAACTGAAATTGTAGCGAACGTTTGCTGTGGTAGATTCAAGGTGGATTGGGCAGCATCGGGATGCCCGGCCCGACCTTCCATGACCCCGACGTACTTCACTGACCTGTCACTGACGCTCTGCTACAATACGATCGCCGTTCTATATGCCTTCGATTCCAACCTGCGATGTTCGCAAAACTCCTGTAATTGACACCCCGCCATTGCTTGGTCAAAACCTGTACACTCTGGTAGTGCCACCTGTATGGACCGAGTTGGATGTGCTGTCACCTATAAGATCTATCAAACAATGGAGCTCAGAGCAGTTGCCCAGATATATAGCTCTAGCTAGAAATCGATCGCTCATACATATGACTAAAGGTTTGGCTAATTTTTCCCTTCATAGAGGTTTCCGACATCTAACATCCCTACCCGCAGCTTCACAGTGGTTTTTTCCTCGGCGCAAACTGGAGGATTTGCCAACCGAAGTTCTCGTGGACATACTTCAGTATGTGGGCTGGAGAGATATTCTTGTCTGCCGGCAGGTCGGTCAAATTTATTGCACGTCATGATAACCGTTGAATGTAACTGATATACTCGTGCCCTCAGACTTGCAAGCGCTTGTCGGAAATATCGACTGCACGGCCACTATGGGTGTTCTTATTCAACCGACTCTCCGTTGAGTTGATGGCGCCTCCAATTCTAGAAAGCCCAATTGATACTTATACGGGCGCAGAACTCGAACGCGCCGTCCTAAGATGTATCTCTTCCGATATTCGATGGACCAGCTCACATCCACGAGTACGAAGTATTCCAATAACCATTGAGGATCTTAAAGAATTCACTGTTCTTGTGGAGGGAGGGAGATGGCTCCTGTTGACATCATCACGAATGGTTGCTGGCTGCGTTTATGCATATGATTTGGACAAACCTTTCCCAGAGCCCGTGTGCATTATCGATATCGGGGAAGCCGATCCTGAGCAGCATTGGTTTATGGCGGCAGACGTGGATCATAACGAGGCCCAGTTGACCTTCAATCTTTGTCTCATTCCCTACTCTACGGCGCGTAAGTCAAGTTTGCAGTATCCTCCTGGTGGCATCCACGTCTATCGTATATCATTGCAAGGCCACGGAACTGATGCAACACTCATGGCCCGAAAACTCAAATCGCTTCAGAACGGCTTCCGAGCTTACACTCTGACATTTACTTTGCGTGGACATTATCTGGCCAGGTCTGTCGGTTTTTACGACCGGATATACACGTGCGTCGAAGTTTGTAACTGGTTCCTGTCGGATTCTTCTACGCATTGGAAGTCATATATTAATTTGGGTGGCCACATTCCCGTAAGCCTTTTGTCTCATGTTTCGCGTTCTCTTTTCTCACATTGTACTCTCAGAAAGATATAAAATTACTTCCAGATGACAAGCTTATCGTCGTCTTGCACAATGCCATTGTTCTCTACAATGTTGCAAATCTTCATTCAATCCCTGCTGGTGAACTTGTAAATGATGTGACTCGAACAATTGACTCGTACTGGAAACACTCGGACGCCACACCAGTTGTACGTATACATATATCCAAACCATATCTCCATCCATGTGGAACCCGACTTGCTATTGCTATGGGAGGGGCCATATATGGTCTGACCATCGCCGCTCGCTCTGACAAGGAACCCGAATATCAGTTACTCTCTAATGTCAATGCTTGTGACACATTATGGGCCTCGGTTGGTATTGACAAGGTCTATATCCATGATGATAGTGGGTACGTGGAGACTGCTAGTTATATTTGGCCGGACGACGAGTACCGCACGAATGCTACTTCTCCACTTCTGGTCTCGACCGTTCGTCATCAGGAATGGGATTCTCCTAATGACTGGTCGTCTGTTCCCTTCTTCGATGAAAGATCCTATCGGGTCTTGTCAACCGTAGGCGATGGGTCTTGTGTTGTTATTGATTACGCATGTAAATAGCGTTGAGGTCGCACTATTTTTACAGACCGTGTTTATTCCGAACACACTCTTCCCGGATATTGTAATGCATAATCTCTTCATGCCCTATGTGAATCAACGTCCTCTACGATTTCTCAGGAGGGTGGACCTTGTCCTGTCCGTCGATGTCGAAAAATTATAGCAATTACCGCTCATCCCGGAGCTGAAATGTGGCAGGAATTTAAGCTAAGGGATGGGATAGAAAAAAAATCGGTCCATGGGCGCTTAAAATTACCGAGTTCATCAACCGCACTTTGTGAGGCGAAAATAACTCAACTAAGGTTACGCCGTACGCCGTAGGACCAAACTGGAGATGGATAGTGGTAGAACCGTGTCCAGCGCGTGATGTACATTTTTCGGATATTAGTTTTTTTCTTGTCTAACTTGGGGATATAATTGCCGTCGGTTCCGCCAATTGAATGAGTGAAACATTGCCTTGGACGATACAGGAACATGGAGCGGAAATGAAAGAAATCAGTGGGCGTCTAAGTCGCAGTGCGCCAAAAAAATTGATCGCGTGTGGCACAGAGAGAGCGTGGGAACGGGGGTGTGTCATCTGCGCTCGTTTCATCGACGGGCATCTGAGGCTGCAGAGAACCGCGATCCATGGTCGCCCCCGCTCCGCCCAGCGCACCGCTCTCCTACGCAGAACGCGCAAAGAGGGCCCAGAACATCAGGTCCAACATCGCAGCACCCCCGCCCCCGCAAAATATCCTTGTTCAGCCCCCACCGCCAGCGTCGTCGGTCCATGTTGCTCTAGTCGGTACCACATCCGCCTCGTCCGCGGCGTCCGCAGCGAGCACTGCGAGCACTGCGCCGTCATCGGCCGCCGTATCCTCGTCCTTGTCTGACGACACACCCAACTCTTCCATCCTTCTTGGCACCCGCGCTTCTTCGCCCATACCCTCCAACTCTTTTTCATCCCCCAGCAGCAACCCGAACTCCTCACTGCGGCCTGCGAACAAGACTGCAGAACCGGCTGGCGCAGGCGCGACATCGACATCTGGGCAGCTGGCTGCGAAGGCGCTGTCCATTGTGGCGGCCCACACTGGTGTCAGCAAGCCACCCCCTACGAATGTCTGGAGCCAGCGCATCGAGCGCATGTCTGCCGCCCGTGCCGCAGCAGCGGCCCCGTCTTCGAGTCAGGCCCTCAATCCAAGTCAGAACACCCCCGTTACGGCAGCGGCAACAGGCGTCTCTGATGCTGCCAGTGCCGCTGCAAGCGCCACGCCAGCGCCAGTGCGAACGGTGTCTGCCTCCACCCAGGGTTCGTCCAAAACCACCTCAAATACGCCCCCCACGGCATCACTCTCCAACGACGCCCAGGGTCTAAAAGTAGCCAATGCAAAGCCGAAAACGAATCAGATAGCGGCATCTACACCCACATCGCTCGGAAAAGAGGATGACCCTTTTGTCGTCAAAGCCCCTGCGCAGCGCCTGCCGCCCACATGGGCCGCTGCAGCGTCCCCATCACTACCCGCTCCTCCGCCTTCTTCCTCTGACTCCGCGCCCGTCGCAGTGACACCAGCAGCATCAACGTCATCCTTAGGCCCGGCGTTTTCTACGACATCCATTTCGGCTGCCGTGCCAGGAATTTCTGCCGAAGCCTGGCCAGAAGTGGGCAAGTCGGCCCTCGCGGCCTCGACATCTACTGTCGGAGATTCCCCGCGGGCTAGTGCATCTCAGACGAGTGAGTCCCTTACCGCTGGAGAGGAGCACGGGGCAGGCAGAGAGGAAGCAGAAAGTTTATCTGAAGGCAAAGGTGAGCATTGTTTAATTTAAAAATTTCTCTTCGGCTTCTTGGTTTTCGGTTCAGATTTTAAAGAGCTCTTACAACCGTTTCACCATTTCTTTTTCACCTGATCTCCATTTGTTCTAATTGTCAGCGCCTAGTTCGTATTCATGGCGTTCTGGCTCTGATTTGTCGTTGATCTTTCGAAGAATTAGATAACCATTTTACTTTTTCTCCTCGTCTTTCTACGCCTGGTGTCCCTCACTTTCGTGTTGATCACCTTTCTTCGTCCTTGCTCTATTTTGCGCGCATATATGCTTATGTTTTCATCTCCAGGCCCTAGAAGCAAGAAAGGCAAGGCCAAATCAAAATGGGTGGCCATTCCACCCGCGGAGCTGCAGGCTGCCGCCGATGCAGCCGCCGCCGCCGCGCGCAAGGCCAGCACGGGGGGTCACACCCACGCACAGGGCGTGCGCAAGGGCAACAAAGGCTCGACGTCGAACGGCACCAACGCCAACACCACGAACGGGACGAACACGAGCGCGCACAACACCCCGCGCTCGCATTCCGGGCGGACGTCGGCGGCGCAGTCGCGCGTGCACAGCGCGCAGAACAGTCCGCGGACGCAGCGCGGGCGGCGGTTGCCCGCGGAGGAGGGCGGTGTTGCAGGTATGTGCGGGCGTGGATGTGATGTTGGCATTTCTTGATGATCTGACTTCTCCCCCTTCTTGTAGATGCGACCGGTCCGCCCTCGCCCGCACCACCAGGCGGCGCGTCGCCTGCGCCTGCCCAACCGGCCACGAGCCACCAACAACAACAACAGCCGCAGCAGCAGCCACCAGCCACGTCTACGTACCAGCCGCAGCCCCAGGCGCCGTACCCACAGCAGCAGCAGCAGCAGCAGCGCTATAGCGGCGCGCCGCCGCCCGGGACACACACGCCCGTCGGCGGGCAAGGCAGCCCGGCGCCCAGCGCGCCCACACCCCCCGCCGACCAGGCGTATAGCCGGCGGCACCGCAGCCACCCGCGGCAGCCCGTCGTGCCCGTCGTGCCCCCTGGTGCGCCGTCCCCCGCGCCCGCGTTCCAGGCGTCCGCGCCGCCGTTTTATCCCCAGAGCCACCATCTCCCGCCGGCGGGCGCTGTGTACCCGTCGTACGCGCCCCCGCCTGGCCCGCCGCCGATGTACCCCGTGTATGCGCCGCCGGCGTTTGGGTATGGCGCGTGGCAGGCGCCGCCGGCGGGGTATGGGCCGCTGCCGCCGCACCACCCGCAGCAGCAGCAGGGCTATGTGCCGCTGCAGTATGTGGAGGGGCCGCCGCCACCGCTGCCGGAGGCTGTTGTCGATGGCAATGGCGAGGCTGCACAAGCGCATGTAGAGGCGGAGGGGGAGGTCGGAGTGGAAGGACGAGAGCACGGCGCGGGTGGTGCGCGCAGTCCGAGTCGCGAGAAGATGATGTTTGGGAGCATCGGCTTGGCGGCTGTGGCGAGGGAGGGTGGAGTCGGGGATGCGAGTGCGGTGGTGCGGGGGAATGGGCGTGAGGGCGTGGTGGTTAATGGAGAGAGCGGGTCGCGGGCGAAGGAGGAACGCGATGCGGGTGACCAGGAAGCAGGCCACGCGAGAGGACAGGGGAAGGACGCGAAGGACAGACCTGAGAGGAAGGCGAGAGCGACGAACGGGCCCTCCTCGGAACGGGAGAAGGAGGGGAAGCCATTTGACCGCACCATCCCAGCCGTCCAGGCGTCGCAAAGCGTGCAGGCCGAGATCAAATGGAAGTTCGGCACTGCGAACAATACGCCGCCCGTCCAGCGCCAGCAGGCGCTCCCTCCTGTTGAAGACGCCGCACCTACGCCGCACCCACGACAACAACAGCAGCAGCCAGAAGAGCCGCCTGCAGCCATCCTGCAGACGTCGAGCACGATGCCCGCCATCTCAGCTGCAAACTCGGCCCGCTCAGGCGGCGCGCTGTCGCCCTACCCCGCGGCGCTCGACCCGCGGGGGAGCGCGTCCTTCGCGCACCTGCCGCCGTCCCTGCCCTTGTCGGCGCTGACGTCCATCTCTCCAGGGGAGCAGCACGCGCTGGCCTTCGGCGACGGCCTCGTGCCGTCGCTCCCGTCCGCGGGCACGGACTCGGACCTCGACGTGAAGGACTACGGGTACGGCTTCGGCGATGCGAGCGGGTCGGGCTACGCCCCGGCGCTCCTGCGCGAGGAGCGGGTGGCGCGCGAGCGCGAATTCGAGGCGGCGCGCGAGCGCGAGCGCGAGATGCTCTGGCGCAGCGAGGAGGCCCCACCGGGCGCGGCGCCGCCGCCCGCCTTCGTGGGCGGGGTGCCCGCGATGGAGAACGGGCGCGTTGAGGAGGGCGCTGTGGGGCCCGACGCGGGCCCGAGCCAGGGTGGGTATGCACCGATGAGGGAGCACGGGCCGTGGCGCGGCGGTCCGCCCGGCGGCGGGGATGGCGCGCATCTCAATGGGGCGCGGGGCGGGCGCCGAGGAGGCGGGTTCGGATCAGGGCCGGGCGGGCGGGGATACGGAGGCTCGGAACGCGGGGGCGGATATGGGGGGCGCAGAGGGCGGGGCGCGAATGGCTATTCGAGAGGGTTTGGGCGAGGCGGGTATTCGCGCGGTGGCGGTGGTAGCGGCGCCGGTGCAGGGGGCATCCGGCCACCGCCGTTTACGGTTACGCCGCCGCAGCACTTGCACGCTCTGGCGCCGATGAACGAGCTGCACCCGCCGGGTGTCGGGGCTCCGTATTACCCGCCGCCGCGCCAGATGGGCGCGCCTTATTTTCCGCCTCCTCCGCTTGGTCCGAATGGCTTCGATGCGTATGGGCCTCCGCCAGCCCTCCCAGCTGTGAATGGGGCGCCGCCGGTGCCCCAGATCGCGCCTCCTGTCCCGGTGCCGCTCTCGCCTATCTCGTTCCCCCTGGACGCAACGAGATATTACCTACTGGGCCAGCTGGAGTATTACCTCAGTCCGCAGAATATGGCGCAGGACTTTTTCCTCCGGCAGCGGGTGCGTTTCTTTCTTTTCTCTTGCATATATAATTCGATTCTTACTTTTTTTGTTCTATGGTTTATCAGATGGATGCCCGCGGGTGGATACCGATATCCCTGATAGCATCGTTCAACCGCGTGAAGCAGCTGACGATGGACGTCCAATTCGTCAAGGACGTGCTTACTCTATCGAGCCTCGTGCAAGTGCGGGGCAGCATGGTGCGGATGGGCGGGTGGGAGCGCTTTGTCCTCCCGGATGCGGCGCCGAGCTCCGTCGAGGACCAGCCCCTGCCGCACGCGTATCAGAACCTGGGCCCGTATCCTGATGAACACTCGCATCAGCAGCAACAACAAGCGAACCAGCAAAGTTACCAAAATCAAAACCAGCCTATAGAGCAGAACGGCCAGCAGCATTACCAGCAGGAAGCCGGGCCTGATGCTTCCGGACATTGGCGCGCGGATGGGACGAATGGCACAAGCCCTCTCGTCAACGGACATTCGAGCAAATCGGCTGGTGCCTCTCACATGGACGAAGAGGACGACGACGAAGACGAGGAGGAAGACGTTGTCTTTGTCATGGGCCATGAAGTAGGGTCCTGGTCTCCTGAACGAGGTTCATGATCCTGCAGCTTATCTATCGTGACCTGCTTGTCTTGGCCTGGCGCTGCTCACATCTATTGATCATGGCCGAGTTTCCTGCGTCGTTTTTTCTTGTGTTCGATATGCTCTAAAGTTGCCCAGAATCTCTAGTTGTGATTCTTGGTAGCTGGCATATTCTTCTCGTCCCCGATCCCCCAATCGGTGATGATATTTCGCGATGGGACACGTATTCACCCATCGCACTCATTCATTGCGTCACTGCCTGTTCCAATCTCTACCCGGGCTAGACCTGTACCTACCTAATCGTCTGGCTTCTTCGTCTACACACTATTTATTGTTGATCAGGACAAACATTTTCGCTATCTTGACCCATCGCCTATCATCCGTCATCGTCTGTCATTATTATCATTGTCATTATAGCTCATCCTGTTCATAATTTGTTGTCTCTTTTTCGATTCTCTCTCTGATTTCTGTCCCTTTTGGTCTCTGATTCCGCATATTTCCTTTTTGCTCTCTTTGCATTATACACTAGCCCATCGCCATACAATACACGTCCTCAGAGTCACTGTTCACCATTTCCCTCTCTACCTTGTGTCTTTATACATATATTGTTCTTTCAAACCTCGAACACCCTTGGGCTTTTCTTCCTTTTGCACATTCCGTTTTCAACATATATATAGGGCACGACTGTCGGCTTTATCAAATCTTGCATCCTCATAACTCATTTCTTTGCCGAAAGTACCATGCCATGGGACTACGCGCGGTCTTCTTCGAGAATTCGTCATGCCACATAACTTTCCTGAAACCCACCTATGCATATCCTCCACGATGTTGATATAAATTTTCCCATGTTATGGTGTTTACTCTATATTGTACTCTTTAAACTTTGATTTCTGACGCTGCTTCATTGACCCTCTTCTCTTCCACACAAGCTATGCAGTATGATATATATGCAGTAGTACGTTCCGTTTATATCCTCGTAGGTCATAGAACGTAGTCCGAAGAGTCTCCTAGCCATATCAAACGCATCCCGATTCCCCATTGCTAATGCAAATAGGTTTAGGTATGAAATCATATATTGTCCAATCCATGAATCAATCTGACATTTTCTGTATCTCTTCGGATCGAAGTCTCAAGTTCCGAGTGATCCTCGGTCAACAGAGTTTAATACACCTGCAGCCTGATAACCACATTTTGTTGTGTAAATCATGCATCGCAAATCATGCATCATGTATCATATATCATGAGTGATCAATTTTACTAAAAGTCTAAATTTCGTACGCCACCTTCAAATCTGGTCTCGTCTATGGACCTCTCAGAAAGTAGCTAGATGTATTCGCTCCTCCGATACCCTTTTACGAGCGTCTGGCTGTCTAATTCCTGTTCGAGAGCTCGAACAAGACACTGTCATCCATTTGAGAATTAAGATCCATCTTGTAGCTCAATCATGCGAAGCATCCGCCAATCATGCACAGGACGTATGGCTTTGAGGTCTTCTGCACCGGTCTTCTCAAAGGCCTGCTTTGAAAGATCCATAGGATAAGTGGCGAAGCTGGTGTTTCCTGATTTCTCGGTAATTGCGGGAATATCGCAAGGAATAAGATCCAGAGGATCATCATCCTGAAGTGTTTCCGGCAAGGACCTATCATATGGACCAGCCCAATCGAAGTCGATCAGTTTCACAAGTCCTTTTTTGTCAAGGAAGACATTAGGCCTTCGTAAATCCCCGAAAACATAGCCCTCTTGGTGCAGTTTTGTTAAGATATTGGTTAGCTGTTCTCTCATAGGGATGGAAATTTTAGGAGAAGCGGCCTCGGAGACGTGGTCCATAACCACCATCCGCAGAGGACCTAAAGCGATTCCTGGGAGTGGAGAAGGGGAAACGAGTGGAGACGTAGACGGCATAGAAGACGTAAGAGGACCACAGTACCAAAGTTTTGGAGCATGTCCATCTGCCGCGAGAAGTCGATGCGCCTCATCTCCGTATCTGTCGACGAATTTGATGACAAGCTTTAAGCCCTGCCCCAGCGAAGGATTGTTTTCCGAGTCTACCTCAGCAAGATAAGTCACGCATGTAGAATACGAGTCTAATGCCTCCACATATGTCCAGCGAAGAGTGAGGCTGTCCACTTCACATGAAGTTGGGTATGGGTAGAATCGTGGATGAGGTTCATGCATCGTAAACTTCGGGACATCATCTTCAATAAGCTTCTTGTAGTATTCCTTGAGGACCAGGAGGCTTTCGCGAAGCGCTACCATGGTTTGGGCGAAACGATAGGCTCGAGAATCCTCATATGTAGATGACTGTGCGATCCACATCATATCAGTCAGCCGTTGGACGATCACCTTGTCAGTGAAGACGCCCCCCAGAACACCCAACCATGGGCCACCTCCCACGAGCATTAAGGTAGGACAAGAGCATCGGTCCCGAACATACGTAACTCCAGGCTAAACAGCAATTAAAGATATGATTTATATTGCATACGAAAAACACGCACCATGTCATCCTCAGACCATAATCGCTTCATCGAAAGGCCAGCCTGTGTCGAAGCATCGGAACCACCTTCGCCCCATTCTGTCTTGAACTCGATTAAAAAAATAGAAAGGCGGAATAAGCCCAAATCAAACGAATAAACACCATCGGCAGCTGACGTATCAGCATTGGACTCGGGGCATCGCAAAATTTTCGCTAATGCGTTGCGCAATTCCGCTGCGTATTCGGGTTCGCTGTAGATAAGGGATGCGCTTCTCATGAATTCTTGGACCTCGATGAGATCCTCCCTTGTGGGCTTGGCAGAGTGACAACGAGCACGGAAATCCCCAAATATAGGGTGAAATATTTCGAGTGGCGGAGCGCTAGTGCCCAAATGTTCGACACGTCGTCCATCAAAAACAGTTTGAGTAGGAGTGGATTGAACGTTCAAGTAATTCCTTGGTTTCGCTCCGATGGATGGCGAAGGCCCTTTATCCGCAAGAGTGGCTCTGAATCCTGGAGGCGAGTCAGTACTACGGCAACCAGAACACTTGCTAGCACGCGTCACGCACGTTTTTGTGGGGGAATTGCTTCCAAAGTACCTATTTCTTGCACAGGGGGTGGTTTACGCTTTCCAGGGGAGCCATCAGTGATAACCAGGTGAAGGCATTGGTCATCATCGAGGAGCGCCCGGGGTATCGATTTTTCCAACATACTGGCCAAAGGAGCAGCATTCAGATGTTCGTCGAAGTCATGCAGATGATTTGCGCCCCATTGTCGTGTCAATGCCTCCTGAGCGGAAACCTTTTCTTTAGGCTATAAAGAGAATGTGAATAATCATAGGCGCGAAGAAAATGGAATGCTCTGACCACCCAAAATTGAAGCTTCGAAGCTTTCAGAGGTGCTTCTTCGTCATAACGTTCGACAATTTCGTTGTAAAATACGTCACGGATGTAGAACAGTGCCTTCTTCATCTGGGACGGCTTCAACTCGAGGGGGTATGCGTAATCCAGCTCCAGATCCTTTGTCAAGAAGCTCCAGTTTATTGCAACTAAATCGCCAACATCCTCAACCGCAGGTGGCGGCGAAGACGCTGCAGCCTCGGGTAGCGGAGGCACAGACGATTTGTTGCCTCGAGAAGTCGATCCTTTCGACCCAGTGTTGCGATTGGGACCATCACGCAATGAGCTAACCATGAGCAAGATGTTAAGATGAAAAGTCCACCGTGACTGATGTTTACTTCAAACCCACAACAAAGGACAAACAATGGCCGGACGCAGCGAGTTTGGTTCATAGTGCGCCACCTACATACTGTCATTTATCAACTGAGCCCATGCCCCGGAAAGCAGCTGCATATATGCACCCACACATTATTTTTGGGCGAACGCTCTCGAACGCTGAAACATCTACGCCAGATGAACCCTATCTTGACTGACATTGTCAAGGGAGAGGCCAAGGCGAGGCTGTGACGGGTCAAAACTTGAACCGGTTGAAAGAAAATAACTTTCCATTATCACTTCAGCGAGCGTATATATTGTGTCAAAAACCCACGTTCTGCTCAACCTGCTGTTTTGCTTATCTCTGCTGAAGGTGAGCTGACCGTCAGTGAAGAGATGAGTTCTAGTTTTGTTGATGACTACTGCATAATCAAGCCGTACACTTCGTTAGTTGGTCTCTATCACCATCCACACAATACCAAGGAAAACCCGGGCTCTACAAGGTCGGGTCAACGTCGAAATGAGTTGTTGGCATGCTCAACGCTATCGTGGTGATGCTTCTTTGGTAATCTTAGGACTATCCGGCCACAAACATCGCAAACGGAAAATGTGCGGCTCCTCGAAAGGACGTTGTGACCTCATATACGAGGTTCGAAAGACGCTTATTTTTCCGGAACATTCTACCATGTGGTCTTCTTTCAAAATTCTTCCTGCGTCCCGAAACTCGGCTGCGGGGAAAGTAGAGCCAACAAGTTATAAATACTCGAACAGCCATGCACACTTCAACATTAACGTGAGTTTCTTGGTTTTTCCGTTGAGCTAAAATTATCGCAGTTACTTCAATGGATCAAATGCAGGGGATATCTCGCAACCAAGCAGAGGGGCTTATTTCTCCCTTATTCCCATATGATCCTTTGAATGGGTTATAAAGACTGCTTGGCATTCGTTCAGATACTCAACCTTCGATCTATCCTCTATCGCAGAATTTTACAGAATGCGTCCTCAGGTCTTCCTTGGCATAGCCGCTTCTTTCGTTGCATCTGCATCTGCTCATGCAACTTGGCAAGAGCTTTGGATCGGTTCCGTGGACGCTGGAAGCTCTTGTGTTCGACAGCCAGCTAGCAACAGTCCTATAACTGACATTACGTCTACTGTGAGTGTCCGAATCTATAATTTTCGAAAAAGGGAATAACCGCAATCTTCTAGAATTTGGCATGTAATATTGCTGGTACCAGCTCCGGGGTGTGCCCAGTCAATGGTAACGTATATGATAGCTACGATATTCAATTTCAAGCTGAGAATGTACTTTAGCTGGCGAGACCATTACCATCGAGATGCATCAGCAACCCGGCGACCGCTCATGCGCAGATGAAGCCATTGGCGGAGACCACTACGGCCCCATTAATGTACGCCCTCGTTTCTTGATCTGTTAGTTGTATTCTAAGCAATTGTTATAGATTTATATGGCTGCCGTTAGCGATGCAACTACCGCAGTCGGGTCAAGCGCTGCTTGGTTCAAAATCGCAGAAAGTGGAATGCCTTCGAACAATCCGGACTACTGGGCTACTGAAGTTTTGAATGTGAGCCGTTCTTCTTAGAAATGGAGGTACATATCACTCACTTGTATCGACATGGCAGAACAACTGTGGCCACTGGACCTTCACAATTCCATCAGACATTGCTCCCGGAAACTATCTCCTCCGCGCCGAAGTCATTGGTAAGTCTGATCCGTTGATCTTCCATATTGATACCGTTTTGAGCCATACTGTATTCTGTTTTTTCAGCTCTGCATGTTGCAAGCACCGTCGGAGGTGCCCAATTCTACCCTGGCTGCTTCCAATTGAACGTCGCTGGCACAGGCACTGCCAAGCCTCCTACAGTCCAGATTCCAGGCGTCTACAGTGCAAGCGACCCTGGCATTCTTATCAACATCTACCAGACTCTTGCCACCTATGCTAGTAAGTATTTTACGAAAAAACTGATATTATTCATTATCAACCTCCGTTAGTTCCTGGACCCACTCCATACGGAACCACCGTCCCAACCATTGCCAACACCGCATACCCCACTACTGCGACCTGGAACACGGCTCAACAGCCATCGACAGTCCCTACTGTCGTTCCTGGAGCCCCGACCGGTACTGGAGTAACCACGACGGTCAAGCCCACGACTACTACCCCAACAACGATAACCCCCACGCCCACTACAACCGTAAAAACCACAACAACACCTACAACAACACCGGTTACGGGAGGTGCTGCTCTGTATGGACAATGTGGAGGGATTGGCTGGACGTATGTCTAATTCTCTTTTTTGGTATCATTGCCGCTGATTATCCAAAATTACAGAGGTGCTACTACATGCGCTCAGGGTACTTGCCAGGTCTCAAACCGTGCGTACATGAGTTTTTGGGCTGTACATCCTTCAGTCACTGACTGAAACATATTACAGAATACTACTCTCAGTGCTTGAACTGAGCAAAGGAATCCTCCCCATCACTATCACATTACAAAGTTTATACTATTCTGCGATCAATCAAAACATATTCATGTGTACTTCTGATTTATTGATGAGTTGAACACCGCTGTGGGCGTTGGTAAGCATTCTAAAATGTTCAATACCTACGTAGGGATTGTGAGAAATCCGACCAACCTGGCATATGAGTCTTTGTGAGATCTCAACGTTGAACGTTGAATTTGATGCAGCACTTTGATCACAGGGTGAACCTGGGGGGATTTCTGGCAGAGACGGTTTGGCGCCTCAAAGGACGAATGGGATCCAGAGCCAATCCAACAGGGCCTGCAGCAGCTCGGATCCTGGAGCTCCAGATACGCATTGGACAGCATTATATACCATTGTAATACTACATAAATTTATTTCCCATGCCAGCCTTAAAAGAATAAAATTCGATTTAACAAATCATCGGATTCATGCTCGGCATACTTAGAAGTTAGAAGCGGATCCTTCATAACTTTATTTCCTCGTCGGCGCGGAGAATTCGTCTCGTCTCTTCCAAAGCCTTTCCCAACAAATTCAAACCCCATCTTTCCTTCTGATTCAGCGCATTACGCTCCCCGAATCCAACACCCCAGATTCTATCTCTTGGGCTCGCCTCCACGATGACTTTATCCCCTGTATCTAGCAACTTCTTCCGCAACACCTCACTCTGCTTGAACTTCAGCAAATTTCCCTCCAAAACGATTCGCTCTCGATTCGCGACCCATTTTTCGTCATCGAAGTTTTTCACTTTTCGTCCGAGCGCCTTGATATGCGCCATATCGGTTGCGCTGATCCCAGGTACCTCCAATATCTCTCGTGCGATGACCGAGTCTTTGAATAGGAGTGCCTTCTGCAACATCATCCAGTGCTCGGCGGTGGGGAAGACGACCTCCTCTGGTCCAGCTGGGTCCTGCTCATCGCTGTCCGAAGGTGCAATCGTAACGACAGCCTTGAACGGCGAAGTATACCATTGCGATCCCCATCCGCTGTACATGTTCAATCAGCTCATACTTCAGCCTTGTTTGCTTCGACTTATGCTTACTGCACCTCGTTCGTTTTCCAGAAGAAAATGTAATCGTCTCTGTCGTGTGGCATCGTTTCTTGCAGAGGTGGTAAAGTTGCTTCCAACAAGTTCGAGATATGGTGGATGTCTTCCGGAACTGTAGGTCGCAAGCGTTCTTCTTATATTATCTGTTGCGACGCAAGTGACTCACAACTTCATCGGTTTAGAACAGCCACACTCGGGCGACGGGTACATAGCCTGCGGGGAGTCAATCATTGAATCAGGATCGATCAAATACATCATATGAGTCTTTTATTGAAGACCTCACCGATGTTCGCTTCCTTCCAATCGAAGATGAGTTTGACGATCTACCTCCGCATGCCTAGTTATATATATATTAATTTGACCGATAGGACAAGCTCCACCCTCCTGAGCAATTGTCGAGGACCTTGATTCACACAGGGCATGAAGAAATTACGGATTACAATATCTGGGAAGGGTGTGTTCGGAATAAACACGGTCTGTATGAAATACTGCGACTTCAATGTCATTTACATGCGTAATCAATAACAACACAAGGCCCTTTGTCTACGGTTGAAAAGACGCGACAGGACCTTTCATCGAATAAGGGAACAGATGACCAGTGATTCGGAGACTCCCATTCCTGATAACGAACGGTCGAGACCAGAAGTGAAGGAGCAGCGTTCGTATGGTACTCGTCGTCCGGCCAAATATAACTAGCAGTCTCAACGTGCCCAGTAGGATGATGGATATAGACCTTGTCAATACCAACAGAGGTCCATAGTGTGCCACAAGCATTGACATTAGAGAGTAACTGATATTCGGGTTCCTTGTCAGAGCGAGCGGCGATGGTCAGACCATATATGGCACCTCCCATAGCAATAGCAAGTCTGGTTCCACATGGATGGAGATATGGTTTGGATATATGTATACGTACAACTGGTGTGGCGTCCGAGTGTTTCCAGTACGATTCAATTGTTTGAGTCGCATCCTTTACAAGTTCACCGGCAAGGATCGGATGAAGATTTGCAATATTGTAAAGAAAAATGGCATCGTGCGAGACGACGATAAGCTTTTCATCTGGAAGTAAACTTATATTTTTCTGAGCATATACTGTGAGAAAAGAGAACGCGTTATACGAGACAAAAGGCTTACGGGGATGTATTTATTCAAATCAATATATGACTTCCAATGCATAGAAGAATCCGACAGGAACCAGTTACAAACTTCGATGCACTGGTAGCGCCCGTCGTAAAAACCGAGAGACCTGGCCAGATAATGTCCACGCAAAGTAAATGCCAGGGTGTAAGCTCGGAAGCCGTTCTGAAGCGATTTGAGTTTTCGGGCCATGAGTGTTGCGTCGCGTCCGTGGCCTTGCAATGATACACGATAGACATGGATGCCGCCAGGAGGATACTCAAGACTCGAATCGCACGCGGTAGAGTAGGGAAAAAGACAAAGGTTGAAGGTCAACTGGGCCTCATTATGATCCACGTCTGCCGCCATAAACCAACGCTGCTCAGGATCGGCTTCCCCGATATCGATAATGCACAAGGGCTCTGGGAAAGGTTTGTCCAGATCATACGCATAAACGCGGCCAGCAACCATTCGTGATGATGTCAACAGGAGCCATCTCCCTCCCTCCACAAAAACGGTGAATTCTCCAAGACCACCAAGGGTTATCGGAACCCTTCGTACTCGTGGATGTGAGCTGGTCCATCGGATATCAGATGATATACATCTTAGAACAGAGCATTCGAGTTCTGCGCCCGTATAAGTATCGATTGGGCTTTCTAGAATTGGAGGCGCCATCAACTCAAGGGAGAGTCGATTGAACAAGAACGCCCATAGTGGCCGCGCAGTCGATATTTCCGACAAGCGCTTGCAAGTCTGAGGGCACGAGTATATCAGTTACATTCAACGGTTGTCGTGACGTGGCTCCAAATTTAACCGACCTGCCGGCAGGCAAGAATATCTCTCCAGCCCACATACTGAAATATATCGACGAGAATTTCGGTTGGCAAATCTTCCAGTGCAGAATTGCGTCGAGGAAAGAGCCACTGTGATGCTGTGGGCAGGGATGTTAGATGTCGGACAACTCTGACGAAGGGTAAATTTAGCCAAACCTTGAGCCATATGTCTGAGCAACCGCTTTCTAGCTAGAGATGTATACCTGGGCAACTGGTCCGAGGTCCATCGTTGGAGAGATCTTATAGGTGACAGCACATCCAATTCGGTCCATATAGGTGGCACTACCAGAGCGTACAGGTTTTGACCAAGCAAGGGTTGGGTGTCAACTTTGCGAACATTGCAGGCTGGTGTCGAAGGCATATAGAACGGTGATCGTATAGTAACAGAGCGTTAACGGAGTACAGAATTCATTGAGGGTCAGTTGCCGGGGTCATGGAAGCTCGAAGTCAAAGTGGATAGTTAAAAATAATACAGACGGTATTTTAGATTTTAGACTCCGGTACTGGGTCGCTGCCCAACTTGAATTTATCTTGAGTCTACCACAGGGAACGTTCGGTTCAATTTCACCTGGCTGCAAAATCAAAGCCATGTCCGTCCATTATCAAAAATATTCGGTTAAATGGCCCAAATCTATCGGCTGGATGCCATGGATCCGTACTACGACTACGCTCGACAGTGGATTCTCAAGTTGAGTATATTCAAGGAAAGGAGAGTTTTTCAAGAAATAATCCATCTTCTTCACAAGTTGC
Organism: Pholiota molesta; assembly: GCA_014925825.1. Lineage (NCBI taxonomy): Eukaryota > Fungi > Basidiomycota > Agaricomycetes > Agaricales > Strophariaceae > Pholiota > Pholiota molesta. The sequence goes on from JACGCK010000081.1 coordinate 44,867, forward strand.
TGAAACCGCGAGCAGAGATATGTTTGGAATACCATTACAAGTATGGCCCTGAAGAGGCCACGATATTTATCATTGGTATGCATAATCAATTACAGCGCAGGAATCTCCTTTTAAGACTACAAAGAGACGGTTGGATCGTTCATCGAATAATGGATAGTGGGACCACTCATACGTTGACCACTCATACGGAGAGTCCCACGTCTTATAACAAACAGTTGGAACTAGCAGTGAAGGAACGTCATTCGTTTTGCACTCGTCACCCGGCCAAAGGTAGCTAGCAATCTCAAGCTCCCCGCTATACCCAACTACACAGGCTTTATCAATACCAAGAGAGGCCGACAGTGTGTCCATGCCAATCTTGTCAAAGAGTCGTCCGTACCATGGGTTGGCAACACTATGGCGTGGAATGACCAACCCATATATTGCACCATCCGCGGCAAGAGCCACCCGCGTTGCGTCTTGGTGTAGATATGGTTTAGACAGATGCGTACGGGCATATAACGTGGAGTGAGAGTGCTTCCAGTAGGGTTTAATCGTGGATACAGCGGGAAGTTCACCAGGAGGGGCTGACTGAAGATTTGCGATGTCGTAGAGATAAACGCCGTAATCTGAGACAGCGACAAGTTTGCGATCCGGAAGAAGAGCTATATGTTCCTGTGTGATATATTTTATCATAAAAGTAAGCAGCAGACAAGACAAAGGACTTACAGTATTGACGTATTCGACATCGAAAAGCAACTTCAAATGTTTAGAATCATCTGATAGGACCCAATCGCAAACTTCGATATAAGAAGGGGACCAAGTTGAGGTAGTTCCTGGAATACACAGAGCTCTAGCTAGATATCGTCCACGCAAAGTGATCGGATCACTGTAAGTGCGAAAATAGTTACGAAGTGTTTTGATTTTGTCGGCTACGAGCACTGCGTCACTTCCATGGCCATTCAAGGTTAGGCGATAGATGTGGATATCAGCAAGAGGCATTGACGGATCATCATTCTTTTCGGAGAAAGAAAATGGTTCAAAAGTGGTATGGGGAACAAGACAAAAATTGAAGGTCAATTGGGATTCGCTTGAATCCACGTCGGCAGCCATACGCCAAGTCTTCCGAGCACCACCGGAAGTTTTCCCGAGATCGATGATACATTGGGGCTCTTGGGAGAAAGGACTGTTCAAGTCATATGCATAAACACGGCCAGAACCGCGTTGTGGCGACGTTAACAGGAGCCATCTCCCTCCTTCCAGGAGGAGGGTGCAATCTCTGGCCTGGTGATCGATTGTTATTGGAACGTTTCGCACCGTTGGTGGCCGTTCGCTTGTCCATCGTACCTCAGATGAGATCCGTCTTAGCACAATATGTTCGAGTTCTTCGCCCGTATAAGTACCAACTGGCCGTTCTAGGATTGGTGGGGGCATCAACTCGGCGGAAAGGCGATGAAAGAAGGACACCCAAAGTGGCCGCGCGGTCGATACTTCGTGCAAGCGCTTGCAGGTCTTTGCTCGCATGAGCATATGAGTGCGCTAGCAAATAAATGGCTATAAACACACCAGTCGACACATAAGGACATCCCTCCATCCCATGTATGCGAATATTTCTACGAGAATTTCAGTCGGGATGTTTTCGAGCTCAGATCTTGGGTATTGGACTGGGATAAGAGTAATTGACGTTGAATCGTTAGACATTGTGGTGGGACTCCGGAGTTGTCGAAGTTACTAGTATTGACCGTATTGGAAACAAACGGGAAAGTTGAAATGAACGTTTCCCCCAACAATGTGCTGGCAGGTGCTGGCGCGGTCTCAAGATCTCAACGTTCTCAACCCTGATGTGGTGCTCGCGAACGTCGATGTGTTCCACCTTCGCTGCTCCGGTTTGATTGCTGGCGATTTTGATGGCTCCACCTTAAGCTGTCTTGCTCGTCGCTGCTTGTCGTCAACACAGAAAGAGCAGTAAGAACGTCGTCCGTCGGTGCGCCGATGTCTTGCTCGTGCCCAATTGGGTTGTAAGTACGATGATATCGGATGAGTCACAATGGTGTGTGCATGATTAACGACAGTTAGACAGCATCACGTACAGAAACACCTAACCAACTGCCTCGTTGCGCGCAGGTTGGGGTGCACGGGGCAGAATGGAGAGAAGATTCGGGCGAAATGCGGCAAGTTGGCGGAAAAGATATTTTTATTACGGCCGATCGCGATCAGATTTGGATTTCGGTTAAAGCCGACTGTAACGCAAAATTTGAACTTGAGAGCAAGAGTGATGTTGCGATTCCTCTCCAGGCCTCTCCACCGTTCTTCCACCGCTCTCTCCTCCCCAGTAGTCCTCAGATTACGCCAAAAACCAATGTCCACCGCCAATACCCCCAGTTTCGTATGTATCATTTTGTCTCAAACCTGCCTAGCATGCTCAGACCCTTCTTTCCGTCCACAGAACAAGGTTCTCTACCAGCCTCTGGCGGAAATCGACCCCGAGGTCAAGAACATCATCGATAAGGAAACATGGAGGCAGTTCACCGGTCTTGAGCTCATTGCGTCTGAGGTTCGTCATCATATCGTACCATAAGTCAGAATTGCCAGCTAAACACCGCGACAGAACTTGACGAGTCAGGCCACCATGGAGGCCAACGGCTCCATCCTGACCAACAAGTACTCTGAAGGTCTCCCCAATGCGCGTTACTACGGTGGTAACGAGTACATCGACGAGCTCGAGATCCTCTGCCGCAAGCGTGCGCTGCAGGCATTCAACCTCGACCCTGCCAAGTGGGGTGTCAACGTCCAACCATACTCTGGCAGTGTAAGCACATATACTTCTCTTGAGGTATCCCATTGCATACTAAAATCAACAATCATTCCAGACCGCGAAGTATGTGCTACAAAAGATATCGGAATTGCGGATCCCCGTTGACTGACTCCCCCCTTCAGCTTCGCTGCTCTGACCGCTCTCATTCAACCCAACGACCGCCTCATGGGTCTCGGGCTCCCTGACGGTGGCCATCTCACTCACGGCTACTACGTGAGTCTCACATTGTATTTCTTGTGCTTCCGCCCCTGCCTAACAGAACATATCACGTGACTTACAGACCGCGAAGAAGAAAATGACCGCGTCGTCGATTTACTTCCAGTCCCTTCCCTACGGTATCACCCCTGAGACCAACCTCATTGACTATGCGGGTCTCGCCGCCCAAGCCAAAATCTTCAAGCCCCGTCTCATTATCTGCGGTGCCTCTGCTTACCCCCGTGACTGGACTACGCTGAGCTGAAGAAGACCGCTGCCAAGGAGGGTGCCTGGCTCATGGCCGATATCGCCCACACCAGCGGTCTCATTGCTGCGCAAGAGCTCAACAACCCCTTCGAGTACTGCGATGTCGTCACCACCACCACGTACGCTTTTCCTTTTGGTGTAATGACTCGTTGGCAAGTTCTAATTCCTACTTTTTTTTCTAGTCACAAGACTCTCCGTGGCCCTCGTGCTGGTCTCATCTTCTTCCGCAAGGACCTCGAGAACGCCGCTGACCTTGAGAAGCGCGTCAACGAAGCTGTCTTCCCCGCTTGCCAGGGTGGCCCCCACAACAACGTATGTTATCGAGGAAAATCGCGTCTCTGTAAAACACTTTACTCACATGAGAAACACTTAGACTATTGCTGGTATCGCTACTGCTCTCCTCCAGGTCGCCCAACCCGAGTTCAAGGCCTACGCCAAGCAAGTGATCTCCAATGCGCGCGCATTGGCCGAATCCCTCGTCAACCACGGCTACAAGCTCCAGACCGGCGGCACTGACAACCACTTGGTGCTCTGGGATCTCCGCCCCATCGGTCTCACTGGCAGCAAGGTCGAGAAGGTCTGCGATCTCATGGGCATCACCATCAACAGTGCGTACCTCTTTCTCCAGTCTCGGCCTCCGTGTGTATACAGATATACTGACCCCATCCCCTCGTCTTCAGAGAACGCCGTATCCGGCGACGCCTCCGCGCAAGTGCCCGGCGGCATCCGCCTCGGCACGTCCGCGCTGACCTCGCGCGACATGCGCGAGGCGGACATCAAGGTCGTCGCGGACTTCCTGCACCGCGCCGTGCAGCTCTCGCTCGTGCTGCAGAAGGAGGCGGGCTCGAAGCTGCTGAAGGACTTCGTGCGCGTGGCGACGACGCCGGAGGAGGGCAAGCAGGGCTACCAGCTGGTGAAGGAGCTGCGCGCGGAGGTGCAGGCGTTTGCGATGAAGTGGCCGCTGCCTGGTGTGGATGTGAAGGGGCTGACGAAGCCTGCGGGGATCCATGAGTAGATGCGCGTGCGTGCGCGGTGGTGTGGTGGTGGGGCAGGTGCTGTTCCGTGCCCGGGCGGTGGGATGAGCCTTTCTCTCCTGTGTCATGTCGCAGAGGAGGAGGGTGTTCCAAAAAGAAGATTCAACGATCATTTTTTTCTGTGTATTATCTTGGATATGTTAGGTTGCGGACTTCAACATCGTCCGCTGAGAGCCATTTTTAGCAGCTGCTGTATTTCTAGTTACCATTTCATTTGTGTGCCTCATACCTACCATATCATCGTCCCCACAGTTGCAATGTATATACTTCCGAATGTCTAGATGAGCTTGTCCATGACTTGGATGCTGGACTGAGGGTTTGGTCCCAAAAATACAATTTATCATGGTAAGTACAAGGACGGCCGCATCCACCTATCCAACAACTCAATCCAATGAGACGCCATACCACCACTTGTACGGCTTGTATATGTCCCCGTCCTGCGTGAAATCAGCGCGTCCGAAGAATCTCTGCTTGGATATGAGCAACGGAAGCCAGACTTCATCCGTCTCCCACATCTGAGCGAATGGGATGGCAGGGTACAACTGGCCCCCTTCCTCTAAACTATCTTGAGTGGTATCCGAAGAAGTGGATAGAGTTGCTGTCGTGGAGAACCACTCTGGGCGCATTTCGTCGCTCCTGCCAGAATAATAATAATCATGATAATCTGAGCAGCGGTTCGGAGGAACATGAAGGGGATATATTCGTACTCGGTAACGGTGCCCGTAAACGACTCGGCACGGTATATGTCTATCTGGAACGCGAATTTTGCGTCTTTGGTCAGGAAGAAGAGGCTGCCTGCGTGTTCGAGATCGGCTTTGACGCCTGATTCTTCCTGTTTTGGATTTTACAGGATAGTTAGTTGAAGATGGTGGAGTAAAAGATGGACAAAGACGCACTTCTAGTTCACGGGTGGCTGCTTGTAGAGAGGTTTCTCCTGGTTCTACTTTCCCTCCTGAAAGGGTTGCGATCTCTTGTTTGGCATATTGATGAATAGAGAAGTGATTAAGCTCACCAAATCCATTGTATCTGGAATAGCCATCAGGATTCAAAGCCAAAATATGATTGACGTAGATACTCACTTTCCCTTGCCAAATCCACGCTTTTTATAGCCGAGAAGCACCTAGGAGGCCAAGGAGGTCAGCCACTAAGTGAAATCACCAGAAGCAGTCAAATTAGACGCACCTTGTTGTCCTGAACGATGAAAGCATTTGTGTAATACTTGATTTTAGTGAAGGAAAACCAGGCGTGTTCGTCCCCACTGCCCGCGTAATACTTGAATGGACCTGTTTGGTTGACTCCTGGAGGAAGGGTGTTGCTCATAATTGGTATGTTCTTGAACGGAGTTGGGATAGATTAAGGACAATTGCGGGGAGATTGCGTCTGGATTGCTGATTTTTCTTCTGGATTTAGCGGTATTCGCGGTGGTGCGTGTAGCGGAAGGAATTCAGATGTGGTCCTAGATATTCCTTAGATTGGGCTTGTTGTAAAAGGTCTTTCTCCACTCCGCGAACGCAGAGTTAGATGTTGGTGGGAAGAACATAGATCTTGCTCGAAATTGGCAGGAAATGCCAACACGCGTCGCGACGCGTGTTGCGCAAAGATCCGAGTCATATAACACGCGTTCCGTTCAAACTTCGGCGTCCCCTCCGATAGACGTCGTATGAGTGGTGAGCACCTTTCATCGGCATACTAACCACAGAGTCCCAGAGAACAAAGGCAACAAACTGGCGAAAAGTGTGACTCGGACAATGCTGGATGTGCGTGGCAGTGCCAACAGCAAAGGCTGTGACAGTCACGGTGGCACAGTGACACAGCCGAGTTGAGATCTGTTACGTCAGCAAATTGTTTCCTACGAGACACCGCAACGTTCGCGAGCGCTAGGAGACGACCTCGACGACCATGTCGTCGATGACCGTCTCAACGCCCCGCAAACGACAAGCATCAAGGTCGCCAGACGGCGGACGATATGCGAAACGCCCTCTCAACTCTCCCCCGGAGGAGGGGGAGGTCGACGACACAGCGCCGCCCGCACCAACAATTTTAATTCCCCTTCCCCCGAAGCCACAGCCCGCGACCACGACGAAGAAGGTTCCCTTTCCCTTCAAGAAGAAGGATTCATTGAAAACTGCGACAGAAGGGGATGCTGGGGAGGGGCCGTTGCTCAATGTATTTGCCAAGGTGGAGGAAGAGGCCGAGCGCAGGATGCGAGACGAGCCCAAGAAACCGCCTCGGCCTCCCCGCTTTGCCCCGAAAGTAGACCACTACGAGCCGCCTCCGACTTTGTCTTTGCTGTCCAGGATAGGAGCAAGAGACGATGCGGTGAGACGGTACAATGACTACAGCAGAGACGGGCCTCGTCGCGGATCCCCATCACGGCGTTCGCGGTCACCTTCACCCTCTACTTCTTACTATCGCGACAAAGACAGCCGGCATCGACTACCCCTTGCACGATCTCGGTCCCCACCAGCGGCCAACTTCAGCCCCCCAGCACCGACAGGCTGCGCGACCGGTCAAGAGAACGAGGGTTTGATAGAGACAGAGACAGAGACTGGGATAGAGACAGAGACCGTGACTGGGATCGAGACCGCGACCGTTATGACGGAGACTCACGGCGGTACCGCCGCAACTCCCCTGGGGATGACCGCCACTGGCGCCCGGAGCCCCTACGGCGGAGCGACGACCGGGCATGGACGCAAAGGGATGCGCCGTACATGCCTCCCGAAAGACGCCCGAATAGGCGCGATGAACGTGCACACGACTTTGAACCCAACAGAAGTGAAGGTTCGCGCTGGCCGCCGCCACCGCTCGTTTCCCCTCCTCCTGCCCCGCCGCCGCCCTCTACACTCATCTCCCCACCACCACCTCCGCCGCGATCACCAATACCCCCACCCCCGCGGTCACCGCCTCCTGCACTTCCTCCTCCAGATCTTCCTCCACCCGCACCGTCACAAACATTCCCTGCCCCACCCTCTGATATTGGCCCGCGTCCTCCGTCCTCGACTCCTCCGCCCGCCCCACCACCTGACATTCGCCTGAAGGATATGCAACTTCCACCAATTCGCGCCGAGGTTAAGATCACCATGGATCGCCCTCGTGCTCCGCCGGACACTCATTCACCACCGCCGCTTGATTTGGCGCCAATATCGACTGCGAGAGCAATGGCCCAGCGGCCGCCAGAAAGACGTTCCGAGAGGCCGCCATTGCCACCGCCATCCGTGAGTGAGACGAATGAGCTCAAAGAACAACACCGCAAGGAGATGGAGCAGGCGAAGCTTCGTATGGTCAAGAGAGGATTGCCAACTCGCAGATCCCAGAAGGTGGAAACGCTTGCGTACGGGCATGGTTTTGTTGGTTGCGGTCAGCAGTCGGATTATGAGGCTACCACCAAATTGGGAGAAGGTACATTCGGGTGCGTCCAACTTTCTCTTTATATTATCTTTCTATTCGCTGACGCAAATTTTTGCTCTTGCCCACCAGCGAGGTCCACAAAGCCATTCATAAATCCACAGGAACGGTGGTTGCTCTCAAGCGCATTCTCATGCACAACGAGAAGGAAGGCATGCCAGTGACCGCGCTGCGTGAAATCAAGATCTTGAAGGCGCTAAAGCACCCGTGTATTGTGAACATCCTTGACATGTTTGTGGTGCGAAGTGAGTTTTCTTTTCGTTTTTACTCCATGGTTCCGCAAATAACACATATTTTACAGGTAACGAGAAGGACCCATTGTCCGTATATATGGTTTTCCCTTATATGGACCACGATCTTGCGGGTCTCTTGGAGAACGAACGTGTCAAGCTACAGCCCAGCCACATCAAACTGTACATGAAGCAACTTCTTGAGGGCACGGAGTACATGCACCGCGTATGTTCTTCCTTGTTCCTCCTTCCTCACGTGAATCTGATTACCCTCCTAATCAGAATCACATCCTGCACCGCGATATGAAAGCAGCCAATTTGCTCATTTCCAACAATGGCACACTGCGCATCGCCGATTTTGGTCTAGCGCGTACATACGCGACGTCCGTCGCCAATGCTCCGCCTAACGCGACCTCACGCACGGGCAGGGATCGCAGATACACTAACTGTGTCGTGACGCGGTGGTATCGACCGCCGGAGCTGCTTCTGGGCGCGCGCAATTATGGAGGTGAGGTGGATATGTGGGGCATTGGGTACGCTTTTTGCCTTTCCAACCAAAGCCCGAAGTCGTCTGATAGCTTTTTGTTTTGATCTATAGATGTGTCCTTGGCGAGATGTTCCAGCGCAAACCAATCCTCCCTGGAACCTCTGACCTTGACCAGCTGGAGAAAATATTTTCCCTTTGCGGGTCTCCCAATCAACACAATTGGCCATATTTCGACGCACTTCCTGGATGTGAGGGCGTGATTCGATTCAACAGTCACGTAAGAAAAATCAAGAACGTGTTCAATTCGTTAGTCACCATTTTATACTTTTGTATTGACTCTGGCTCACGATGGTGTTTTTTTGCAGCGTTGAACCGGAGACGGTTGATCTTCTCGACAAGCTTTTGGTCATCAATCCAAAGCAGCGCATCACCGCAGCTGAAGCTCTTGAGCATGACTATTTCTGGAGCGATCCCCTGCCCGCCGATCCCAAATCGTGAGTGCCACATGCTCGCGTCTCTGGCGTCTTTTCATTATCCTTCTTTTGTAGCATGCCTTCCTACGAGGCCTCGCACGAGTACGATAAACGCGGCCACCGCAATCACCCGCCTATGCCCGCGGTACCGCCGATGCCAGCGCATGTTGGGAACCAACAAAGGCACCCGCCGCTGGTTGGGAACCAGCAACAGTTCAACCGAGGTGGACCAGGACCAGGACCACGGGGTGGTCCTCCGCCACCAATGCCGCCGCACAATTATCCTCCTGATCTTCACAAACGCGGTGGTGGGATGAACAATCCACCCCCGTATCACCTCCAACAGCAAGGACCCCCAGGTCCACATCCTCTTGGGCCGCCCCCACCGCATCAGCCTCATCCAGATCAATATCGTCATGGCCCGCCGCCACCGCCTGGTGCATTCAACGCTGGACATCCCGCTCCTCCTTGGCCTTCTTGGCCGCCCGGGGCCTATCCCCCTCCGAACCGACCCCCACCACCACAAGCCGGTGGAGGTGGGTGGAACAGAGGGAGGCCACCGCTGAGTGATAATCGCAGAGACATGCCGCCGCGCAACGATCGTCGCGATATGCCGCCGCGCAATAACCCGCCCATGCCGTCTTCGCGGCTGCCCCCTAACCCCAACCTCCCGCCGCGGCCTGCCGCGCCCCTTGGCACCGCGCCTATGGACGAACGCTACCGAGTAGGAGGGACCGGCGGCGGCGGCGGCGGCGGATATAATGAGAGACGCAGTGAACACCCACCTCCACCTGTTCCTGACGACGTCCCCGACGGGCCGCCAGGCGGTGTCCTGAATTACGGGTAGATGATATCTTGTAATTTCTCTTTCTTGGTTTTGGTCTTTCGGAATCCCGTCGTCGGAACTGTCGTTTCATTTGCTTGATCATCGTCCATCACTCTACAAGTAGTAATAGTCTGAATACATACATCCACAATGCACATCCATCGTTCTTTGTTATTAGCAACTTGTATAAAATCTTGTCCATCGTTTTGTCGTCGCTTTGTCGTCACTCAATGAAGATTCACTTCATATACCCAGTGACCAGTCATGCATCATATCTGTCCTTACTTTCAAGGCGATAAAACGGGCTAATTAAGGCACATAAATTGCATCGCTGATATGATGTAGGGGATAGCAATTAGTGTCGAGAATTATAGCTGTACAACAGAGCAAAGTAAACTAAAGCAAGCTCGTGATAGGAACAGAATACATGGATTGATGTACATGGATGAGTAACATAAGAGCTATCGGGATCAACCAAAAGAAGACGGAAACACTGCGGTTATAGAATACTTGTTTGACCCAATGCTTTGATAAGAATAACTTCTTGGACTATGATGTGCACGGTAAAGTCAGCCACGCGGTGATGATTGGCACACAGACATAAAAAGTAAAAATAACGAACTTCGAGAAATTATGGCAGACGTCGCCTTTGTGTCCTGTTAGGGCGGAAAGATGGTTGTCAGGACGCGATTCGCAGTAAAGGCGGTGCAAGAACAGAACGAGGATCATTTCACTGACCACTGCGCAGGTTAAATGGGGATGGAGTCGTCTTCGTTTGGGCGAAGATTGCAGGTGGAGCGATATGAATACGTCCAATAAGTCTAACCACAGCGTGAGTATCGGAAACGATGAATGATTAGGACTAGAAGCGTACATTTTGCCACTGGCTTTGTCTCGTTCGGTTTGTTGGTGTATGAGGTCACGAACGACGAAAACTTGATCCCAGACTTCAGCTTTGCGTCGAGGATATCAAGCTTGTTTAGGAATAATATGAATTCGACGTTGGCTAGAATCTTATTGCTGCATATCATCTGCCAAAGTCTTATAGAATCCGTCTAAAGCGGTGTCAGGTGCGTTAAATATGAGGGAAAGCACATGCCACTCACCAGGCGATTGACGCTCTCGTCTTCGGCCAGCACTTGGTTAAACCCTGACATAGGTGCCAAGAAGATGACGGCGTGGACTGTAATATGTGAGCGACAGTGAACTGTGGAGACTCTGAGATAAGATTGCATACCATCATCGAAATATTGCGCCCAAGCAGCTGGAGATGACTGTTAGTCGGATAATGAAAAAGGTGGAAGAAATTTGATTCGTCACTCACCTCGCTGGCTTCTACTACCCCCAACATCGAATATCGTCCACACGTTAGATTTCCGAGATCCGTTTTCTGCAACTATAGTATGCTGTTCGGGTCCGAGAGTGGTCACCCGAGCTTTAAGGACGTCATCTTGTGGATTCCCGAGTATCAATTGAATTGAAAACTTGAGACGCCGTTCTAGAGGACATACCTGGCCGGGGTCGGTAGTCCTCTTTAGTGACGCGCGCCGCTTGATCCAAAAAACTGGATAGAGTGGTAGTTTTAGAGAAACGAATAAAAAAAAATTTACTGCGCACTCACAATCCAGGCTGTTCCTGCAGGCCAATTTCTGCAGCACACAGCGTTTTCTGGACGAATGGGTCCTTCCACAGTGCCGCGATTTCGTCGCCTAGCGCCGCAAGTATTCGTCGGCTTTGGCCATCCTCTCCTACCATTACATCGCTCTGTGTGCTCGAGCCTGATGAGTCGTCAGACTTATGGCCGAATGCGAAGCCCCGCCGCCATCCTGATCCAGACCGGAGAGACACCTCAGTAGCCTTTGCTGGGTTGTAACTCTGCTGTACAACTGAACGTTCGTCGAACGAGCTAAATGTAGAGCGCCCGGATAACATGTTGATTAGCGTTTCCTCGACTTGTCGTAGGGGTCCTAGCCGAACGCAAAGCCGCCGCAATTCAGAACTAAGAGGGCCACCGCCAGACGAGCGCCGGCGAGGACTAGAAGTGGAATCGCGGGCATTGTTGCTCTGTGATAGTAGAAAGTTGACAATGAAGTTGACGGATCTAACGAGGTTCAAATGTATCACTGGGCGCCAAATCTCAGCCTACGATAGTTAATCAAAATGGATATATTTTCAGGCAAGGAATTTACTTACCTCTCTTTCAAATGACTTCGGTGCAAAATGCAGTTGGAAATTCTTCAGAGTGGTCGACTTTCCTGATTCTGCTTGACCTTATAAGATAGATCAATACATAGAGTCAATGTTCTCCCAAGTCACGATGAACCACATACCTAAAAGCAGAATCTTCGGACCATGCATCTGCTTCTTCCGTAGGCGGTCGACCTCGAGTTGACGATCAATCGAATCGCTCACGCGCTTAGCCTCCGCCTCAGATATTAAGCGTGCTCCCCGTTCCTCGTCTGTCTCGTGTAGGCGTGGTGACGTCGGTGGCCATTGTATTGTTTGCGACGCTTTCTTGCGAAGATTCGACATGGTGGGTTGCAATGCGGGATCCGTCAAGGCTCAAAATATTTTTTGAGGGAAACGGATGACGCAGTGCGCTGGGGAGGGCGCAAGGAATTAAACAGGCTTCAAACCCTAGGAAGGGTAGATATATCAAGCAAGTTCCCAGTTTATGTATCGCTTGGCCACTCAATTCGCGCCGCGATCGGGTTAAGTCCCTGAAGCCTTGCGGCCTGCCGAATTATTCGTTTACTTTTTAATCATCCGGGGACAAGAAGGCGCACTGCATGTCCGTCATCTCCATAGCAACCCCCGATTCTCCTTGCGTCTTCGTTTCATTTGAGGCCGGCGATGTCTTCATCTCTCTCGAGGCAAGATGATGAACGCTTGCAGCTTTCATGAAAACTATGAACAGTTCTTTGAAAGCATTATCCGTACATAGAAATAATCGCCGTAAAAATATTGAAACAAAGGACGCGATTAATCATTAGCGGCGCGGTGCTAGGATTGATCGGACCTTTAACTTTATGTACTGTAATCATTAATGTATGTAGGATCGCATGATGCATGCATGCGTGTCAATCTGAGCTCCTTTCCATCGCAAACCTGCCAACCAACTCCTCCACACTATATCTCCTCCGGATGATATCCTTGAAGTCCGGGCGCTCTATTTTTTTCCAGCCTGGCCAACTGATATCTCGAGACTCGAGTGGTCGTGCCAACTCCTACGAAATCCTGGATTGTCATATGGGTATCATACGTTCTCTTCGAGGGCTGATCATGAGCTTTGGATGCGCTTGGGATGCGATATCAAACTGCTAGCGCACATCTACTTCATTCTCCGAAATTCGAATCACTTTTGCTGGTGACCATCATGCCTGATCTTATCCGAATGCATATGAGGTCGTTGGCCAGTTCCAGACAACATTCGCGTCTTTCATTTCAAATTGTGCGATGGGCAGCAGATCCCTTGACTATTGATATCTTGAATCTTGGGAAGTATAGCTACATCTTGACTGAGGCAAGGCATAATCGAGTCCACTGTGGTTCATTCTATACATTCCCTTATAAAGCTGTCTGTATAGTATGGATGGCAGTGCTTTCAGCGTAAGTATGCATAACGTTGTCCGATGCTGTGATGGTGGCACGAATATCACAAAACTGTACACAAATCTGACATGTCAGGTAAACTCCAGGAATTGATGTGGGTCAATCGTTATCTCAGCGCTTGACTTTTCTTATAGTTTCCACAAGGTTTTTATGGCCAATTATCGCCCGTTGACTAAGTAAGACTTGCATATGATTATGTTTACAGGTGCTAGCTACGACTTCCATTACCGAGGCTGGTTTGCACCTTGTCCCGACGCCCGCCCGTCATCCCGAAAATTATGGACTCCCAAGACGTTATGACCCTGACCAACTGGAGGGGGGCTTATATCAATCACATCGTTGGGCTGAAGTCTGACATGGATCCCAAGACATGCCATGCATGCATGGTCTTGTTGAATTTTTTCTACACACTTACGAAAAAGTTAAGCAAAGGAACGATTTCAACACCACAAATTTGTGGCGGATTTCGTTGTTCTCGTATGCGCTCTCCTTCAATAAAACGACCCACTGGGCTAATGCGGAACGATCATAATACATAGGAACCGCATTCCTTTCTCTGCATTGATAATTCTAACTCGACGGTATTCTCTCACTGGGTTGCACCTCTTCTGTGATCTATTTTGGCCGTTTGAATTATATCACTTGTCAGCGTTCAACTTTCAACCATGAAACAGGAGCAATCTTATCTTATGATGTCTATCTTCAGCTGTTATTTTGGTGAGTGGATTCAACCCACATGTCGGATCTACGTGCTATTGGAACGGAGAATGTGCGGGTCATATCCATGCTCTGCACATACATCGGCATGTTGATGTACATTACTCTGGAGACGGCGCCATTGGTGCATTCCTCGGGCTCGAATGGGACTGATAACACCCCTGCCTCATGATATGCCAAATTTGGGAGAGATAAGTAGTTGTCCGTCAAGCTTTCCAGTGTCTATATTTTGCTCAGGTCTCAATCATATTTTGGCATCGACCTGCCCTCGGAGTTCCTGAATTAATTTTTTGCAGACGAGCTACATTGTAATCATAAGAATTTAACGTACTCTGCATCCCGTTTTGAATAATTCCACGGTGCCGCAAATTCGCTGTGACACATTAACGTTGTTAGAATTTAAAAACCACAAGGCATGATATTTGATTGATTAGACATAAGGTAAGTAAACTACTTTAAAGTGCTCCAAGATAAGATCTCTCGTAACTAAATGTAGGCACATCCTGCTGTATGTATGCACAGAGGTGGGAGTAGAGAGCCGTCTAACTGACACTGTCAGGCAAGTTTTGATGGGGATACAATAAGGAGACATAACCTTGAGTGTACGTTGTCAGTCATTCGAGGATTACGCGTGTATTTCCATCTGACAATATTTTACTCTAATAGACCTCTCAAGACCCACTGACAACTGTGGATCTCTTTCTTGGCGCTGCAAGCCGGGTCAGCCGGGTTTGAAGGAATTGTACATGGCCGTTACTACGCTGAGACGCTGGGGGCTACCTGGCGCAGCGGTTGTTTCTAACCGTAGATATTATCACTCCCGAAAGTGGTATCCGCAGTTCAAGGAGGCAGACACGTACATGCACTATCTTTTCAAAAAATTTTGAGCTAAATGATTCAACAGTTGAGCACTGAGCACTGAGCCTCCAACGATCGCTCTCCGGAGTCAAGATTCAAATACCGTCTAGAGGCTACGAGACAGATTTGCGAGACAGCGAAAGCTCTAATTCTCAGTATTAGCATCTCACTAGGCTCCAATAACTACTTTGGGAGATCGAAGAGCCTCTGGTGAGATGACTTGTGCAAAGCGAGTCGACAAGTAGTTTGCTATAAATAAATAAAAAGATGCTATTCTTAGGCCATCTCGACGTACTACCGGTGCCAAAATTGGGGCTTGAGCTTGAATACCAACCATGCCCAGTCAAATTTCTGTTTCAGGTGGCGTACCAGCCACGAGGAGTTGTCACGTTTGGAATGTCCTTGGATACACGCTTAACCAAGAACAGAGGCATAACAAAAAGGGAAACATGATATGTTTTAGAAACATAGGGACCCATACGGTCCCATAGCCTTCAGTATAACACAGAATGGGTTCCACTGGCGTTAGCGTCTTAGGCCCATTGACATGGTGGAAGAAGCACTTAGTCAAGGAACTGATAAATGTGATAATAACCCGTATTTCTGTCGTGAAGGACCAAAATTATACCGAGCTTGTCCCAGACTCTTGTTAGACCACCCACCAAGCCTGATCGTCATAGCCGCCCGACGTTGGTTTCTAGAGAACTAAAGTATAAGAACATAAATGCCACACAATGTTAACTTCATATCGAGTGTCCATGACGAGCCATATTGTAGAATAAAGAACCCACCCTAGCTGCGTCGAACAACGCGATAGTGTTGATTGCACACTTCGCTGGCATTTAATGCATGATACTCACCAGGTTCACAGCATCGCAGATGCTCTGCTTCATTTTCCCATGTGGACGTGGCCCAGGTCGACAACGTCGATGACGCCTGAAAGCCCATACTACGCTGAAATAATGCAAATGTCTCTAACACAAGAGAATAATCTTGACATTGGTTGCAACGGGCTGATAAGGCGCCAGCTGCTCGCTTCAGCTTTAGTATGTAGCGAGACCAAACACACCAGAGTCAGTCGATTGACTTTCCCTCTTCGCATATTCAACACGGTACTTATGTTGGGTGTATGTTTTCAGTTATCTCGGAAAATATTTAGCTCTCAAGATCTCAGTTCTTAATGAAGCTTTGAAGTGCCACCTCCTTCGTGTAAGTATACACTTTTTTTTTTTTTTTTTTTTGATGTTTGAAAGAATAATCTATTGAAAGTCTGTGTGATACAGACACGTAGACTACTAAGCTTATTTTTGTTGTCATAGTGGACCCGAATTCGGTCTACGCGTTGTGCAATGTGTATCCCATTGAGAACTTGGTCAGATATTGCTCCTTCCATAATTTGAAGCCGTGATTTGACCTCTATATGACTTTGAAACCAACAAGATCTTCTCGTTACAGCATTGCCATGAATCTCCGTCTGCCATGTATTCTTCACGCGTCGCCTTCGATGCTGAATATGGTGGTGGGATGCCTTATCTTAGAGAACCGCCTACAAGTCTGGTCACCGAGGATGTATACCGTGCGACTTCGGCTATCGGCTAACCTGATGATCGGCTGCTTTTGACGGATTGGCTCGATTGCCTCGAGGCGACCATGACCTCGCCAACTCCCTTTCTCTGTTCACCGCCCCGAGATCGAACGATAAACTCCCCCAGTGCCAACGCCCATGCGACCCTAGTTCGCTATGCTGATCGATGTCCAGAAATGCTGCCGTTACCTCGCTAGCGCCGTCGTCTGGAGGATCTGTGGGCGGTCTCAATGGGTACCGCAAAAGATCAACAGCATGTTTTAAGAACACGACAAAACCATGAGGCAACGGTGCGCTCCCTTCTTAACGGGACGGCACCCTGGCTCGTTTCCCCTTCCCCCCGTCTCTTCAACCGTAATCCATCACCCCAGTCCCTCATATCTCGTATCCGTATCTCTGCGATTTGCAACCTGAAACCTATCGGGATCACCTTGGTCTGGTCTTCGTCAGCATGCCCGTATGTCCCCAGTGTGAAAACAGACAGTTCACCAACAAGGAGGCGCTGCTGCAGCACATGCGCAGCTCGAGTGCATATCACCCGTTCTGCACCCCGTGCGATCGCCGTTTCACGAGCACGCAGGCGCACGAGGCGGTAAGCCGTACCTATTCTATCTTGAGAAAGCGCGATTGTTTACTCTGGAACAAATAGCATATGATTGCGAAGCACCCCCCGACGTTTGATTGCACGGTGTGCGATAGGACGTTCCACGCACCGTTTGCGTTGGAGGACCACTACCGCGGGTCAAACGCACATCCGAACTGTACAAAGTGTGGGAGGGGATTCAGGGATCTGCCTGCGTGCGACGAAGTACGTTTTTTTCTTCATGTTTAAATGTCAATTTATTCATTTGCACCAAATTTGAAGCATCGGCGCACGGCGCATCCTAAAACTGCCTGTGCTTCGTGTGGAGGCAAGGTTATTTACGACGACGAACTCGCTAATCACTTCTGGGATTCGCCTAATCACGAAAAATGTACTTCTTGCAAAACAGGCTTTAAGGATCATGGAAGCTACGTGGAGGTACTGTTCCCATCTCTAAATGTGACTTCATTCTACTGAATCATACGAAATTCTCAGCACTTATCGACGGCACATCCAGAACAGTATTGTGCCGTCTGTACTACGAATTTTGATACTCCCGAAGCACTACAGGCGCATCTTTGGGCGTCGCCTGCGCACCCGAAGTGTGATCTTTGTAACATTGGGCTGGCAAACAACGAAGCCAGAGATCTTGTGAGTTTTTTGGCAGATATCTTAATGATGACTCACTCATCGGATTTTGCAAGCATTTGGAGATGGTACATATTCCAACTCCTACTGTGAATGCGGTGTCAGCGTTCGTTGAAGAGGAGGAACCCATTGGTGGAGACGCGATCATTGAAAGTAACATCGAGCTAGCACCATCAAACGCGGACGCGAGTTTCGATTTCCCTCCAGTACCCTCATTACCTGCGTCCATTCAAAAAACAGAACCACCGATATCATCAAATTCGATTTATCATACTGGATTCACTCCGCTAAGTCCCCGGAATCCGATGCAGGTACGCAACTGAAGCTACCCCTTGAGTTTAATGTTGACTTTGAAACATAGAGCTTAATTGTTGGCGAACGCCGAATTAACTCGCCGGACCTTCGTTTGGAGCACGGCTTCTCGCCTATCCTAGACGCGAAGCCACCGTTTAGCCCCACGAGCCTGCCCCGGCCTGGGATGAAAATAGAGCAATTTTGGAGCTCGACAGAGGTACTCATAATTCCTCCTCGAGTCCTTCCTTTGATTGGTGTTGAATTACCTTTTTTTTTTTTTTTTTTGTAGAATGTCCAGATCCCTGCGACGCGAGTAAACCACTTCGCAGTGCGCAGCAGCGATCCCTACACCGCGAGCCGACTGGGATACTATGTTCAGCCCGGCGCTGGCACCTCTTCCCCCACAGGGTCGTCTTCCTCGAGTTGGTTTGAACCCTCCCGCTCCGCCATCCGTCCACAGGAAAAATCAACCGCTACGATCTCCCCTCCACGCCTGCCTACTTCGAACTTGATCTATTCTCCACCGCACCTGGCCGCCTCTCCACCTCGACTCGTCTCGTCCCCACCGCGCCTGGTCTCCCCGCCCCGCGAGCGTCTCAGCTCCCCGCCGCGATCCGAGTTCCACCCGAGGCTGTATCCGGGAAGCGTCCGGGCGGCGTCCTTGCGCCAGAGCCTGGTCCCGCTGCACGATGCAGGCCTTGGGAGCGAGAGCGCGGCGGCTGGTCCGCGGGCGTTTGCGAATGGGAGCGGCGGCGGCGGCGCGGCCAGTGTCAGCGGGGGCACGGTGTACTCCTATGCGCCATCGCACGCGAGCCCGCCGCCGCCGCAGTCGTACGCCTGGCATTCCGCGTATGCGCCGTCGAATTACGGCGGCAGCGTCGCCGGGCGGTCGCGGGGCGCGCCCTCGGACGTGGTGAACTGGGAGGAGCTGATGGGCCCTGCGCCTGCGTCGCCTGAGGCGGTCTTCTCTGGGGCGAGAACCGAGTCGAGGGCAACGCTGTTTTCGGAGACGCTGGGCACACCGAAGACGGAGGTGCCGTCGCCTACTTGGAGTGCCAGCGCGTCGCTGTTCCACGGACACCTGGGCGCGGGATCGCAGGGCCAGGGCCGGTTGACGCAGAAGGGGCACCAGAATGCGGCGACTTCGCCCTCGCTCGCAACGGTTTCGTCTCCCGCGTCTGGATCCAGTGCGCTGGGGCAGTCTCCAGTCGGGTCAGGCGGCTCGGCACAATATGAGGTGAGTAATCTTCGAAAATTATGTAAATGATATGTATTTTGACTTGGTTAAAGACAGAGACGAGGCCGACGACGGCGTCGTCCACACCCAGCTATACTCCGTTGCACGAGTTAGTATACACGGTTACACCCAGCAGGTGCATGCTCTCTGTCAAACGACGACACTTCCACGCATCTAACAGCCTCCCTCCGCACAGCGAATGCCCCAGCCCCAATGCCAACGAAAGTCCGCTCCGTTCCCCATGCTCCGAGAACAATTTCAACCTGAGCTTCACCCTCAACTCACCTGCCGGGCTCAGTCTGCGCCCCCTGCCGTCTATGTCCCCGATCCCAGCTACGCCTCTAGACATCACGGAATACGATATACCAGAGGCGAGATGGCCCCTGCCGGAGTCACCGTCAGAAGGCCTGTCGCCTGTCACCGTAGTCGTCGAGCTGCCTCAGGTTGCAGACTCGGAGGAAACAGTCGATTTCGTGAAGGAGGAGAGCGTGCGCGAGCCAGAACCGATTGAGGCTCAGGTCCCCCCGTATTCGGCGTCGCCGCTGTCGACGTCGTCTGCACAGAGCTTCATTACGTCGCCGCAAGAGCCAGCGGAGGCGGACGGGCCTGTGGAAGGGCACGCGAGCCCGATCGCAAGCCCGCGACCGAGTGCGCCGCTGCACCTCTCTGCCAACCTCGGGCTGGACCTCGACACGGACGTCACGGCGGCCACTTTCTTGTCCGACGAGATGGATGTGACGACCTCGACTCCGGTGGACAACGTCGGGAGCCAGGAGGACTACACGCTCACGACGAGCTTGTCCACGCCGGTTACGCCTATCGCGTTTGGTGGCCCGGGATCGGAGGAGGACGAGGTGGAGCTCAAGGGAAGCGCGAAGGCCGACGCAGATTCGACGAGCTTGAAACAGAATCCGAACCCGAACCCGAACCCGCTACATTGCCGCGTTTGCCTCGCGGACTCGTGTGATGATATCACGGCGAGCATGTGTGGGCACATCTTCTGCAACAGGTATGTATTCTTTTTCTGTCGCTTCCACTTGTTCAGTCCCTGACCTTGCTTCCGTTTCTCGCTTTGTCGGTGTTACTGCTGTCAATAGATGTATTACGGACGCTGTGATCAAGACTTCGCGATGCCCTGTGTGCATGACGCCCACGCTGCTGTACTGTCTCTTCCGCCTCGACCTCGCTGCATGATTGGCCTGTTTTTTGTTCTTCATATTTCTTTTTGTTGGACGCTTCGATAATCTTGTGAGAGGCAAAGGACAATATGAGAAGTTGTAAAATTTTTGTTGTACTATAATAAATTTAGAATAGATTTGCTATTCCGCCGACATTGCTATTCCCTTGACACTCTTGCCATGCGTTTATCCGTAAATTATTCGACCTACAGTTTTCTAGCATTTGTTCTAAGCATTTGTTCTATTCCTGGTAGGGCATTCTGAACGTTCAGACATCAGAACAGTATCGACGACCGTTGAACATTGAACATTTGAACGGCTATGTTATCCTCAAAATATTTGGCTGAGATTGCTTCGACGTCACTAAATGCGATTCAATTGCATTTGTCTTCTCTTTCTCCCACTGATCAACCCACCGCAAATTGAGATTTTATGGTGTGTGAACCCACCAACGCCAACACACGACGCGAGCGGTCCTGCTTGCATCTATAATTAGCAGCTCCCTATCTCAATCGCCACATCCCCCAGACCGCACACAACTCTGCGGGATCGAAGCCAAGCCAAATCAAGGCAGAAGCAGATCGGAAGGTAGCCGTCGAATTCAAAGGGTTTTGACGTGGGTGAATATCTTGCACACACAACACAGTGGTATACACTTTTGGATCCACTAATGATCAGGCGCCTCTTCTTATCTGATAAGCCACGTATCTGATAAGCCTCGTGGACAGGACCCTGGGAGGAGTATACAAATTATATATATACATACCGCTCAATGTCTGCGGGTGGCTTGTCAATGGGAAGGTAGGAAGGATTTGTATTGGATGACGCATGATATTGATTTCGATTGAATTCCTTTGCCAGCAGTGTATATCTTCGGATCGGGTGTGCTGTGGGGAATTCAATCCTCCGACGCGCAATTGCCAAACGATGGGACGGCGTCTGGCGGTCAGGTTTCTTTTTGTTCGTCCCCAAACTTCGGGACAAGTTGGACATGTCTAGACTCTAAATGCAAAATGAAGTGCGGTGAAGCTCTGAGGCTTTAAGCATCAGGCTTAAGCTTAAACCCGGCCAGGATCGAATACTCCGATATCACAGCCAACTGAATGCTTCGTAGTTCACTCCAAAAAGAAGAAGAAGGCTGTCGTCTATGATTGCATATGCATATATTTTTGGAGGAAGGAGAAGATCATCACGGAGACAATAAGCAACATATACAACCTATACAAAAAAATTCCCATTTCCATCTCACACAAATGGGGTACCGATCATCGTCCCAGGGCCAGACTACACCAGCGCAGGCAAACGCTTTTGGTCTTCAAGTTTTCAACTATATGTCGTAACTTCATGTAAGTATACATCCTATTCCGCGCCTCCCACCCCACCCCACCTGGTCAGCGCGGCAGGACGCCGATGTCCGCGCCGCCGACGGCGCGCGTCTCGTCCGCGACGGACCCCTTCCGCGATCCCGACTCGGCCTCCTTTTCGCTTTCAAGTTGAGCAGCTTGCTTGCCATTGCGGTCCCGCGCCACGCGCCTGCGCGCGCCGGCTGCTGATTCGCGGCCCATGAGCTTGGTGCGGCCCTACGTTGCATCGAAGAAACGGATGAGCGATATCCAGGGAGAGAGAGAGAGAGAGAGATGTGTGGAGGTACATACCTCTTTGTATTTCATGTAGATGAGGCACGCGATGACCGCGAGCCAGTAGAACACATACGAAAGCACGCTGCCCACTATTTTGCATACCGCGTCGTCAGCGCTAAACTCTAGTGCACCACAATCGTTCAGAAAAAAAATCCTTTAACTTACGCGTAGCGCTATTATCCCACCCAAAAATCGCCGCGAAGATCGTCCAGCCCTCGCCGTCGAGCTTGCTGTCCGGGTTGCAGCAGTCCAGGTGCCACACGTTGCCCTGGACGCGGTACGAGCCGGGCCCGTCGCCGCCGGAGTCGTCGACCTCCGCGCCGAGCAAAGTGTTGAACGCGTGCTTCTGGAACGCGGCGACGGCCTTGCTGAAGAGGCCCGCGCCGATGAGGAAGAGGAAGTTGGTCATCGCGACGAGGAAGAGCGTGAGCGCTGCGCGGGGGATGGGAGGAGGTGTGGTTAGCGGTTTTTGGGGGGATTGGGGGTGGGGGAGGCTTACTGGTTCGGCTTGCGAATTCGTAGATGATGAAGCCGCAGACGAATCCGCAGACGAGGCCGACGATTGCGGCGATGGGGATGGACTCGGCGGGTTGGCCCAGTGAGACACCGCCGACGAAGATGACGGCTTCGAGACCTGTGGAGATGGCGTGAGTTGTAGCTCAGGAGAATAGTAAAATTATGAAGATCATCACCTTCGCGCATAACGGTGATGAAGGGAAGAATAAACAAGACCCATTTCCCTGTCGTTGCTTGGCCGTCCACCTCTGCAAGGATAATTAGAAATCGAAAACAAGTATTGGGATCGCGCGTTGACCGAAGGTCATCAATAAAACGTACTCTTTCCGTCGAATGCCCGCTGGAGCTTGACGCGCCATTTCGCTTTGGCTAGTATAATTATTTTATTACTAATCAAAGACCTCAATGACCTATGAAGAGTACTACCTCTGTCCATTTTCATCATTGAGAGACCCATGACGAAGATCATAAGAGAAGCGATAACTTCAAAGATGCCTATATTATTTAACGTCGGTCAGCGTTACACTCTTGTCCTCGGCAGATTTGCGACTGGGACGCACCTTCCCATAATTCTTCGGACTTGCTCCATAGGTCGGCAGCTTTGGTGAACCAGACAGCAATGAATCTTGTTAATTATGGTTCAAGTTTACTATGTTAGCGTTACAATAATTTCAATGCAAGAAACAAACTTACGAAGCTCCAATAGCAAGGGAGATGAAAAGGCCAAGACCAGCACCCAAGAAGATCTGTGCAAAATTTCAGCTAGAAATAGTCAAGAAATTCCCATATAAGACTCACTTGGAAGCGCAGCTTGCGGATAAGTCGACGGTTGCGAACAGTTTCGTTTTCTAGCTCGGGGAGGGCGACATCGCCCGAACCTGAGCCTTCGTTGCTGGCCTTGTCTGAGAGATCCTCCGTCCGGACAGTAGTGGTGTCTATTTGAGCCCCGTCTTGGTGGACGATCTGCTCAGCGAGACCAAGGAGCACGGAGACGATGATCGCAGCTTCGAGCGTCTCACGGAAGACGATGAAGAAAATGGGGACGGAGAAGAGGTTCCTCGTCATCCTTGCGGCTGTTGGGCGAAAAAAAGGAGGGGGCGCAAGAATGCAAGGCACTCGGAGGTGGGTAGAGACTGGACGACCATAAATGAGGAAGCCAAGAACCGAGCGGCTGATCGGCAAAACGGTGTTGATCAGTGTTATCTGATAACGGACTGCCATCCGTCCCTTGTGATATTGCCGCGATGCCCCAAGGAAAAGAAGCGAGAGCAAGCCCCATTCTCGTGGGTAAAATCGTTGAACTGGGAGAGATTAAAAGTTGAGAATTTCATCCATCACCAGGAATTGAAGGCAGGTTTCGCTTCAAGGTTCTTCATATGCCTCGTTTGATCTCTCGTGGGATGAATTTGTGTGTTTCCAGTAGGAGCAACCCGGGAGATCGTGTAATTTTTACGAGAATCTTATCAGATGACACATGGCATCTTATCAGATTGCACCCCAAAAGGACTGATTATCTGATTAGCCGTGGGTACCTTGCTCTGGCCCTCGGACCATCCTATTTTTGCGACCGACAGTAGCCACATTGGCCACCCGATTCCATCGAGCCATTCCATCCTTTCCGATCCCTATTAAATACTTGCGACAGATCCCGCAATGCCCATCTTGACGTTGGCTTCACGCCCCATTATCTCATCCCCTCCCTCCCGCGAGGATGAAGTCCGTCATTTTTCCGCTCGCCTTTCTAGCGCCCCATGTACTGGCTGGCGTCCATGAAGTATGGTGGAACATCACCTATGTCCAAGATGCAAGCCCAGACGGCTTGTTTGGGCGCAGAGTTATAGGTGTAAACGGCACCTGGCCGTAAGTTTTAATCTTTTTGCTACGTGCATATATGAGTACACTGACAAGGTAACTTTTAGGCCACCGCCTATAGACATCAATACCACGGATTCGTTACTCGTCCATATGACGAATGGTATTGACCAAGCAACCACACTTCACCACCACGGAATGTTCTTCAACTCAACGTCATGGATGGACGGCGCCCAAGGTGTTTCCGAATGGTAATTCTAAGCCTCTATCGAAGCGACTTCGTACTCACAGAGACACATTAGTGGTACTCCCCCCGGTGGCCAATTTGACTACGTCGTTCCTATCGACACTTCGGGCCAGTGGGGTACCTATTGGGTACACGCTCATGCAGGCGTAAGTAATCTTAAAACCCATAATAGTCTCTAAAGAAATTAACCTTCCATTAAAGGGCCAATACGTCGATGGCTTACGTGCTCCTGTGACCATCCATCCACCAAAAGAAGTGCACACCTATGACGAAGAGTTCACCGTTGTGATTGGGGACTGGTATCACGATGAACACTCTGTGCTAATGAAAGAATTCGTCAGCATCGCCAACCCAGGAGGCGCCGAACCTGTACCTGGTAATTCCTCTCTTGCTCTCTCTCAACACCTAAGCTGAAGCAGTGATCCGCCCATTAGATTCAGGATTGATTTATTTCGCTCAAGGTGGCTCATATCTCGGTCCCATTGCGGGCACAACGCCCTCGCCTGTGACTGCGGCCGTAGGATTCAACGAGAACGCAACCTTGCCCTTCGTTCCCGGCAAGACATACCGTCTGCGCATCGTCAACACCTCTGCGTTTTCTGCGTTCTTCTTCTGGATTGATGGCCACGACATGCGCATCATCGAAGTCGACGGTGTAAGTCTCTCCCATTACAATCCACCGCACTGCTTGTCTTATAACCCAAATTTTGGAATAGACCGACGTCGAAGAGTCCCCGATTGATCTTATCAGCCTGACCGTCGCCCAGCGCTATTCCGTGCTCGTCACCGCGCGCAATGATACCTCCGCCAACTGGGCCATCCACGCCAACATGGACACGGACATGTTCGACAAAGTCCCGCCCGCCCTGAACCCCAGTACGCCATCCCACCCCCCACCCCGTTACCCACCCCCCCCCAGAAAAAAACTGACACGAATCCCGCAGACATCACCTCCTCCGTCACCTACAACGCCTCCGCGCCCGTGACCGACCTCGGCGCCGTCGCCGCGTACCACGACGTCAACGACACCGCGCTCGTCCCGGTCGTGGCCGTCCCGCAGCCGCCCGCCACCAGGACGATCGAGCTCGAGGTCTCCTTCGACACGATGGACGACGGCACGAACCACGCGATGTTCAACGGCGTCACGTACAACTCCCCGCTGACGCCCGCGGTGCTCTCGGCGCTGACGCTCGGCGCGAACGCGACGGCCGCGGGCGCGTACGGGCCGCAGAGCTTCGTGCTGGACCACTTGGATGTGGTGGACATCGTGATCAAGAACGGGGACGCGGGGAAGCATCCGTTGTGCGTCTTCTCTCTTTTATTTGCGCTCAGTGAACTATGCACTGATGATGATGACAGCCATCTGCACGGGCACAAGGTGCAGATCGTGGGGCGCGCGCAGGACTACACCTCGGACGACCCCGCGCTGAACCCGCCGGTCGTGGAGGGGCAGGCGAACCCCATCCGCCGCGACACCGTCCAGATCCCCTCCGGCGAGTCCGCGACGCTGCGCGTCGTCGCGGACAACCCGGGCGTCTGGTTCCTGCACTGTACGTCGCATTCTCCCGATCCTTTTTGATCGACTAACACGTTCTTCGCAGGCCACATCGAGTGGCATCTCGAAGTCGGCCTCGCCATCCAGCTCGTCGAGGCGCCGCTGCAGGCGCAGGCCTTCCAGGCCCAGGTCCCGCAGAGCCTGAAGGACCACTGCACCGCGCTCGGGAAGCCCGTCTCCGGGAACGCCGCCGGGCACGCCTCCGCGACGGACCTCCGCGGCCTGCCCCTCGGCCCGTTCCCGCAGGTGCTCGGCTGGCGCCCGCGGGGCATCGGCGCGATGTTTGGGTGCGTTCTCGTTTCTTTTTCGCCGCTGTGGAGGATTCAGCTGACGCAAAAAAAATTAAATTGAATTGAATTGTGATGGAAAAATAGGTGTGTGCTGACGGCGGTCCTGGGGATGGCCTCGGTGGTTTGGTATGCGCTCGGCGGGCATATCACGGAGGAGGAGATCGAGCACGAGGTGCGGGAGGCGATCGCGGCGAAAGAAAAAAGGAGGCGGTTCTTCGGTCTCGTCAAGCCCAAGGCGCGGTCGGACTGAGATGGTACAACTTTTCCCTGGTAGTATTAGATACATACATCCACAAAAAACTATGAGCTTTGTTTCGTCATCATATGTATATATTTCTGCATAAGTAGTTAACGTGCCGCCCAAAAATACTGCGGGTTCTATGAAAACCCAAGGAGACCAACGTGAGTTGTTGGATTTAAGTGGGTAAGTTCTTGGGTTTACTTTGACTTCGCCAGAGGAACATAAATAAATAATATCATAGCAATAAGTATATATCTCAGAGCAAGGACAAAGCAAGGAAATAACTATAGGTAGACCAATAAAACCACAGACCACCACCCAGATGCTACAAGTCCGATAAAGGTCCGTGATATTCCTCATCTCCGGCATCTTGCAGTAGCGAGGCCACGTCTGGACCGAAACACAGCTGCGCCAAGCCCAAGTCATCCAATCGCGTCATCCTGACCAGCATACCCAGAGCGCGGCTTTCATCACTCTGCGCGCCTCCGTCAACAGGAATATTGAGTAGATCCCAGGTGGTCTCGTCCATTTCATCCGCCATCTTCCCCCACGCCGACTTGATCGCAGTGGGATAGTTGAACGACGCCATGATGAAGCATACTGGAGAACCTGTTTCCGGAGATGAGATCGGAAGACTCGATGATCTGGCAATAAAAATGGGAACGCACAGAGACCACTGATTGCCTGTTCTCGCGCGAGCTGCGGCGGCAGGGTTTTATCTCCAGCGGGCAGATCGTCGAGTAGGCCTGGAAGGACGTCTCCAAGTCGATACAGCCTTTGGCAGGCGGGACATACGCGGCTTTCGGAACGGCTTTTGTTGTACCATAGAATCTGTAACGGAAGTTTCAGCAAGAGAAAACCCTAGGAAAAGGTCCACGCACCAGAGCCGTCTCCTCTGGGAGAACGGTGCATAACATCTGCAAAACCTCCTCTTGTGCAAACTCAGCGCAGATTGGATCCTAGGAAAGTACACCATGATAGGTATGACGTAGAAAGAGGTTAGGCGCCCAGAGCGAAGATGACTCACTTCCATGCTTGCAGGCAGAGCAAAGAACGACGACATAAAAGTCCTCGCATCCCGCACCCGAGGCCCATTCCCTGGGTCGTATATGAAAGGTTCCTGCAGCATGACTTCCTCGATCTTTTTCGGGATATGTTCTGGCAGAGATGGCGGGTCTTTAGGGGATGCTGTGAGGCTGTATGGAGGAATTACTGGCGGGGCTTTCAGGGAAGGCGTAGGTGTAGAAGGTGTAGAAGAATGTTCGCTTGATACATCGCCGGTACGTCGTTGACGCGTAGTATCAGAAGGGCTATCATGAATTGGTTGCAGTTGCGTTGAAGATTCTCGTGATTTTGGAAGTTTACCACTAACAGATGGCCTTTGGTTCTTGCTTCGTGGCTTTCCTTTGTTGTTAGATGGGCCTGGCATCTTGGAATACTAGATGTGAAGTTTCGACAGGTTGTCAACAGGTTGTGCGGGAGCAACCAAGTTTGTCCTGAATCTCGTCACTGTCGCGTCTGGTCACGTTCCAGTAACGCAGTCACGGCTACTATACTGTCCCAGTCGCGTCAATGTCAAGTTCACGCTACAAGTAAATTGGGATATAATGGTAAATTCAGAAGCGACTACCGATATCTATAAGTTATACGTTATAATACTCAAATGCAGGACTTCCAGGTTCCGAGGTATCGATGATAGCACTGTTGAAAGCTTCGTTTGTCCGGGCCTCTTCGACAGACAAAACATCAGCTTCAGTCAAGTTCAAAGTTTTCTTGAGGTATGGCAGGAGTTCTCGCAGAACGGCACTCTCCGAGAAAGGCAGAGCGCGGCGGAAGGCAGTCTCTGCGCCGTATTGAGCCATTCGTCGCTGGAAAAGGCCATGCGTCGTCAGAAAATAGCCTCGAGACCAGAGAAAACCAAAAAAGACGAACCTTGAACAGCTGGATGAAAGGCATAGCACGCTTATCCTTGATAAGCCCCTTTTCGGTCAGCAGATCCTTGACCTTGGCATCGTCTACCTTATCGGTCTCCTTCGAATACGCCTCCTGGATGACCTGCACGCACGTATCCTGCCATTCCGGAAACTGGGTCGCCACGTAGACCCTAACACCCTTCGGCTTCTTGGGATCGAATGCAGCCTCATTGGCGTTCTTCTTCCCCTTGGCCTTGTTGATCGCCTTGAGGAGCGACACCTCCGCATCGCGGATGGTCTTGATCGTGCCCCGCATGTACTGCCCGGCCTCGATGATGGTGCGATCGACGGGGGTGGAGGGTGTTGGCCACAAGGCGAGCTGGACGGACTTGGGCTCTTTGAGGATGTCGCTCCAGATGTTTTCAGCGAAGTGGGGTGCGACGGGCGTGATCAACAGGGCGGCGTTGCGGATCCAGTACAAGACGAGGTCGACGTGCATGCCGTCGTCGACGGTGACTTCTCGATACCAGTCGCGTGCGCTCTGGAAGTCGTAGAAACCGAATTTCACAGCGTCCTTGTAGTTCATGCTGTTAACAAGACAGATTAGAAGTCAAAGTAACGAATGTAGGCGATAAAGACTTACTTATCATAATGGCTTTGGGTGATGTTGATCAGATCGTTGATTTCTTGCTCGAAGACCTGATCGTGATACGTGCGAGGTCCATGGCGAAGATTTGCTTGATCCTTGACCATCTCCTAAAAAAGCGACAACCTAGATCAGCCAACATCCTCTCGACGGAAAAAGACGAACAACCCACCTCGCACCAAGCCAACAAAGTATGAATGCGCAGAATATTCGCATTCGCCGTCTTCTCCTCGAAATTCGCATCCTCCAACCCATCACCCGCATCCGCCAACGACAACCGCGTCGCGTCCGCACCAAACTTCTCGATCGCCTCGCGCAGCGTCAGCGAATTGCCCGTGCTCTTCGACATCTTCTTGCCGTTCAGCATCAGGTGTCCGTTCGTGCGCATGCTCAGGGGGAACTTGTCTTCGGGGAAGATCGCGGCGTGGTTGTACAGCGCGAACGTCAGGTGGTTGGGGATGAGGTCCTTGGCGGACGAGCGGACGTCGAGGGGGTAGAAGTACTCGAATTCGTGTTTGAGGGCGTCGGCCTTTTCGCGAGGGATAGGCGAAGGGTCGGGGAAAGGACCGCGGCAGAAGATGTATTCCCAGATTTCATCGGTCATTTGTTCGGGGGTGATGCCCAATGGACCGGGTTTGCTTCCGTCAATGCTAGACTCTAAAGAAGGCCAAAGTTTAGATAAATTCCTTGGTGGAGGTGAGAACGAGAGGACACGCACCATGCAAGAGCTGAGCGACCGTGTAGTAACTCATGTAAATGGTGGAGTCACTCAATGACTCGACCAAGAACTGAGGATCCCAAGGCAGAACCGATCCCAAACCGTATGTTCGAGCGCAGGCCCACTGGTTCAGCCAGTCCAAGGTCTTCTCGAAGGCATGTCGCGTTTCTTGAGAGTAGGTGTTCATCCTCGCCAACAGACTAACCCAATGATCAGTAAAACATGCAACAAAGCAAGCAAAAAAATATGATACTCACCCCTCAGTCTGCTTGCGCCACGCAGCCTCTCCGTAATCCAAATACCACTGGTCCATCAGCGCAACCACACACTCGTCCTGACTCCTCGAGATGACAAGCCCCTCCGGCTCCGCATACGCAAACGCCAGCCCCGCCTTGATCATCGCCTCGCGCACCTTCGGCTTCGCATCCTGCACGCTCTGGCCCTTGAACTCGCCCACCAGCATCGTCCCGTTATAGAAGCCCTCCTTGTACGCGATCTCCTTCGCCTCCGCGAGCTGCTTCGTGTCCTTCTGCGACTGGATCTTGAGCTGCTTCACGATGGCGGGCGCGGTCATGTCGCCGTAGGTCGGCGTGGAGATGACGGGGATCGGGTCGACGGCGGCCCAGGCGGGGTCGATGTTATAGAATTCGGGCTTTTTGCGCAGGTCGGTGAGGGTTTGGAAGTCGTCGGGGGAGTCTGACGGGACGGAGGTCACAACGCCGGTACCCTGTTGGATAGGAGATTAGTAATGGACACTGAGATGGGGCTGAAATCAACATACCTTGGTGGGCAGGACGTTGTCCATGGGCAGAACGTAGACTTCAGGGGTGAGGGCGAAAGGAGGCTTGATCTTGGTTCCGATGAGCTTAGCGCCCTCGACTTCGACCAGCTGTTCGATGTGTCCACGAGGAGTGATGGCGCCTTGGAAAGCCATGTTTCGCGCCGCGCGGAGAGTGCACAGATACGCCTCCTTCTCATTGGCAGCGAAGATTCCGTATTTGATGCCAGTGCCCACGAAGGTGTTTGTCTGTCCGTACATAGTCTCCGGGCGCAAAGTGGCAGCGACCATGTAGACCGTCCTGCCACCGACCTTGTCCGCAACAGCAGCCTTGGCAGCCGGACTCCATTCCAGGACCTCCATTTTCACGGCGGTGTACTCCTGGGGTCCGAAACCTTCGCCGTCCTGACGATCGTGGTCCATACATGGTTGGCCGTCCTTGGGGCTGTAGATAGTGTATCGCTCGCCGAATTTGATCTTGCCGAGCTTGTACAGCTTGTTGACTTGCCAGCGAACGAAGGTGTCATAGTAGGGGTTGGCATTCGTGGTCATGAAAGTACGACGCCAGTCGATACGTGAACCGAACGCGTTGTTGTCAGCGATGGCGATAGGAGGGAAGTAGGTCAACCAGTGGAGGGGGTCTGCGAACTTTTTGATTTCAGCGCGAGGTACACCGATGGACTCCATGATTTGGAATTGATATGTCAGTCCGGTTGATTTTGCGACGAGTTTGCCCTTCTTTGCTTTTCCGACCGCGGTGCTCGCCTCCTGGGCGACCTTTTCTGCCTCTGCCTTCTCGATTTCGGCCTGCACTTCTTCGTAGCGTTCGAAGTCGGGTCCGAACATTTCCATTTCACGAATGATCTTGTCCGATGATGCCTACGACACGTTCAATATTACACATTGAGTAAAAGTAACACACAGCAGACGCACCTTGATGGGCATTCCAGTGACATGGAAGCCATGGGGGAACAGCACCCGCTTGCCCAACATTCTCTGGTACCCAGCCGCGAACTCGATTTTGGAGATTGTGAAGGCGTGTCCCAGATGCAGGCTGCCATTCATGTAGGGGAAGGGAAAGTTTCCGAACCATTTCGGAAACTTGGCCTTGATTTCATCGGTGGATAGGCCTGAGATCTCTGCCGGTGACGGGGCATTGACCTCGAATAGCTTTTCGGATTGCCAGCGCTTCTGCGATTGCTGTTCCAATGCTTTGAGATGATCTCTCTTCGCTGTCTGTGGAAAGAAGTGTCAACAGTGCTTCATACAGCAGAAGAAAACACGTACTTGAGCAAGTTCTATGGTCTGCGCCATCCTGCGGACAAATGGGATGGATGGAGATGGATGGGAAGATAATGTACAAGGACTCGAGAGTCTCAATGGCCGATACAGGAACCGCGATATCGTGGCTATCTGTATCTGTTGAATCAGCTAGATTTGTTTGTAGGTCGCCGACTTATATTAGGTCCCGTTGAGTCACATTCACAAAATTTCCCGTGCCACGAAGGACTCTCAGTAGGCGATCTAATCTAATCACTCAATGATCTGATCGATTTCGCTTGATATACTTGGCGCTCAGAGTCAGAAGGAGTCAGAGGCCTGAGGCTATGTAGGGCGCTTATTAGGAGCCTTGGGTTTGAGCATCGTTCGACTTCTACAGCCTTCTAAATTAACCCATTAAATGGATATCGTCAGAGAAAAAAATACTGATTAGTATGCGTTGAGGGAGCGAAACCAAGAGCTTTGAAGGTCAATTCAGACTCATTTTGATCCACATCGAGCAGTTGGTGACCATAAAATTACGAAGCCAAAGAAAGAGCAGCTATTAAACAAGTATATGATTTTGCAAAGCAACTAGACATACATGATATACAGTACACATCAGGGGAAAATCACAAGGACCAAAGGAAGGCGAGAAAGAGCAAAAGAACCGCATTAAGTTAAGGGAATGGTTCGTCGTTCATCGCTTTCTTAAGGGTATCTTGCCAGTCCGCGGCGAGTCTGGTCAATGTCTTGCTCCTTGCTGTTACCAAGTATAAGACGACAGCCTGAGTGAGAGAAAAGAAAAGGGCATACCAAATACGGACAGCACGTCCTTCAGCAAATCCCGCTTCGAAAGCCCGACAACAGACGGTTGCCAACTATCTTCCCTCCCAGGTCGCCTACAAATGGAACACCAATGAGCAACTGGACAAAACACAAAATCGGGTGGAAAATACAGACCAATATACCGGCCCAAAAAGCTCCCTAACCAACTCCTCCGCTTTCCCCCGGAAGCCCTCGTCCGCGATCTTCTTTGCATACATCAACAGCGCCTGCCTGTACTCCTGCGGGCTCTCCAGCAGCTTCGTCGACAGCATCCGCGTCTCGAGATGCCCCAGCGTCAGCGCCGCGCTCCACCAATTGGGCCGTGGGATCTCAGCGGCACTCTCATCGGGAATACCAGCGATGCTGCCTTCGATGGCGGACATGATGCCGCGGTTCGCGGTTGTCGAGTTGCCCCGCTGGCGGCCCTGCCAGAAGTCGGAGCCTTCAGACCACCAGTGTTCAGCGAGTTTGACCCAGGACAGGAGGGCGGGATCGTAAGAATAGACGGTGCTGTTTGAGCCATGCACAATGGGCACTCCGTTGTCGCGCACAGTAGCGGACATGAGAGTGAAGTTGGGGGAGAAACCATAGAGCGGTTGGATAGACGCGGGTGCGAAATTGGCGGATTGCTTCTTGATATTCCTGATGAGTTGGTAATGGAGTTGGTGAGTTGCCGACTTTTAAAATACGAATTGCCTTCTACTCACCAAGAGTGGATCTGACCGGTAATTGTGATGACAAGTAGCGCATACTTACTACCCTCCATGATCGCACATGGTGCACCGAGTGTCAACGTAGGCATTAACCTAGCATGAATCGAATCAACATGGTCGAACCCAAAATGCTAGAAGAATAATTCCTCACCTTCGCCCATTATGCGAATACACATTGACCGACCCATCTTCCATCGCCACAGCACAATATGTACTAGTTGCCTTGACCGATAATGCAGGTGATGGCAAAAAATCTAGCCACTCCGTTACTTTCCCGCTAATGAACGCCACTTCCGTCATCCCTGTGAGACAATACATTGTTTAGCGCGACCACGAAAGAAGTCAAGAAAACGTACCTGTCTCCTCCACATTCTTGACCTCAAACAAATCATTCGTCCCATCCACCTCCGAACTCAAATAAGTCAACAAAGGCGGTGTCGGCAAAAGTGGCTCCAATCTGCCACCACCCGACCCACCAACGCCGGTCCAACCTCTTTCAGCCGCCGCCCGCGACGGTGTCCACTTCGAAATAGACTTCGGGACATGCATTTCCACCGGCCGATCGCCACCAAGCGTCCTCGGCCTGATAGCAGCTTTCCCTCCGGCATCATCAGTAAGATCTATAACCGCCGACGCCTTCCGCTTGACCCTGGCACTGGCGCCCCCAGCATCGAATGCGTCGATCTGCACGTCGAGCTCCATCGCCTGCCCGATATCCGCATGCCGCGACCAGTTGCTCGAGTCAAGGAAAGGCTGCTCGGACGGATTGGGGAAGGAGCTCGAGAACGCGCTGTGCATCGGCGTCTGGGTGTGCGCGGGGTGCGTGTCCTGGATGTGGCTGAGCTGTGCGCGGCGCGCGCCTGTGGTGCCGATCCCGTTCGGCTGCGTCGATGGGTGCGGTGTGGTGAGTGGCGTGCTTCTAGACGTGGGTACGGTGGAAGCTGCGGTGTTTGACATGAGTCCAACGCGTTTTTTGTCCTTGGGTGCACGCTTCGCGACGAGGATATTGACTTTATCCGGGCCGTGGCTACCGCCATCGAACCCACTCGCTTGTTGCGTTTGTGCGAGGGCGATTTTTGCTGGCTCCTGCTTGGATACATGGGAGTAGCCTTCGGGAAGGGGCGGCGGTGTAAAACCAAATTTAGCAAGATATTGTTCTTGGTCTGTTTCTGAGGCAATGCCTTCCAGTTCGGTGGGGTCGAATTGGAATGCGGCGATGGTGCCGTCGGAAGACGCGGCATATAGAGTCAGCCCATCCCAAGACCTGAAGAACGTCATCAGCTTCAGCGCGAACTTGATAAAAAGGAACATACCAGCTCAAGTCCATGATTTGGCGTTCGAAGACTTCTTTGGCGACAATAAGCGGGCGAGCCGATTTCGTCTGCCAGACGGATACGGATCGATCATCTGCGCCAAGAGCGACTACGGAGCAGATGTTGGAGGTCGAAATCGGCGCAGATGGGTTACGGAGGAAGATATGGGGGTTATACGCCTAAGATTCGGATAAATACAAACATCGGAAATTTTTATTAATTGCAACGCACAGCAACTTCGACAGTGTTTTCGTGGCCAACCAGGCTAATTTCTGACGTCCATGTATTTCGTGTGATTACAGCTGCAATAAACACATATCCCTTATTGTTTGTTGCGTTTGAAGCTGTTATATGTGCGCCATCTGGAGACCAGCTTCGAGAGAGATATTCAGCCAGATACGCAAGAGTGGAAATTAGAATTACAAACCTCAATCTCCGGAAGAACGTACTACCAGGCGAGTCTTCGAACGGCTTCCGCACTTCAGCCTCCAGAGACCAGTCCGTAGTTTTCCATATTTTCACAGTTCTGTCGTCCGATTGAGTAGCCATAAACTCTCCAACAGGATCCCAGCATACACCTTTCACGAATCCCTGATGTTGATCGAGTTTCCGGAGGCGTTCTAGCAGACAGTTAGTTTCTGAATAAACTGACGTTGAAAACAAGGTACCTAGTGTAAAACCGCACCAAACAATCACTGCAGAGTCTAAACCAACAGAAGCTAAGTAACGATCTCCTGGAGACCATGCCACGTCGGTCACATCTGGTGTGAATGTGAGTAGGGTAAAGCGAAGATTTACACAGAAGTACATACCACTCTCGTGCCCTTGTAGTCGCTTTAGAGGTTTCCAACCCTCAACATTGATCTCGTCCGAGCCCCAAACCTTTCCACGAGCATTTCTACGCGTCATTTCAACATTGCAGGCCCATAATGATACATGTGTGCCACTCACGGATCATGATCCCAAACCATAACGGTCTCGTCGTCGCTGCCACTCGCAAGCCATTTTCCCGAATGCGCCCATCGCACAGTGAGCACAGGACCTGTGTGCATCGTCAGCGTGCACAACGACTTTGGAGGTTTGCCCGACAGCTCTGACGCCTGGTTGAGGATTGGCTTTGTGCTCCATATTCGAACCTTCGCGTCCAGGCCGCCAGTAGCTATCCGCGACCCATCCGGATGGACATGTACTGAGAAAATAGACAATCGCTTCTCGCTCTGGTCCGTTTTCGCCGAATCCTTGTGCATAACCCATGCTGGCTTGGTAAAGTGCATTTCGATTCAATACAGCGGCAGCCTATTGCGCGAAAAAGTCGACCGAAGATTCGATATCGCCAAGCTCCTGAAATATCAGCGTATATGTTGCAGTATATACGTTGGACGTGGTGTGTCTTGAAGGCACAGACTGCAGGTACGGAGCCCGCTGAGGTTCAGAAGAGGAGATGGTTATGACGGTCCGGAGCAACACTCAGCGGTTGAACGATGCCGCTCAACGTTGACGCCGAAACTCCGCCGTCACTGTTTGCCATCAATCAAATCCACTTCAAGGCTTCAAAGCTTCACCTCCTAATCAACACTGTTCTTATTATTTTCTCCCCATGACCTGTATATTTGCTGCATATAGCAAGTTATACAGCTTATCTCTCGCTCTCATGCATCTATTTGCTCATTCTCGCCAAGTGCTTCGATGCTTGCCACGTTATTGGTTAACGAAAGCTCGCCATTTGATCAGGAATCGCGCACAAGATTTTCCTTTGCTCTTTTCACAGCACCAATTCATTCGCAGTAACGACTCCTTTTCAAAATGAATTTGACTACTTGGGTCATCTCCGAACTTTGGGTCAATATACAACCATACTTGATACCACGCAAAGGGTTCGTAGCTCACTCCTAGGCGACAAATTATGAAGCTTTGGAGCATCGGACGTCTCTCTGTGCTATTTCTATGTTGAGCAGGCCCCCTCTGGACCTCTCTATCTGGCATCTGCCTCTACGGCCATATCTACGGATAACTTCCGTTCAGGGCCGTTGCGCAATTCTTGGGAGTCGGTGCATCATGTCCTAATTTATACTTCCATAAGGAACCTCCACAGCACACACATTATCATTGCATTATGGATGACTTTGTAAGAGCCTCTACTTTGCATTGCTTATGCCACGGGGGTCGAATATGGTGTGCTTCGCCATTCCGGCCCTTTCTCCCACCACTTAAATATGAGCAAGAAGCAAAGATAACCGCCAGGCAGCATCCCACGTCTCCTCTCTTTGCCTTCCCTCGCCATGTCGGTCGTCCCTGAAAGGACTTCAGAGTATGATGGCTCCACGGGCAAGCAGACTCCAGACATCGACACGAAATCGATAAGGTCAACTGACAGCGATGATTTGGTTGACGCCGAACCCAAGCCGTTCCAGCTTTTCGACTACCTCTTTCGTCGTCACCTGTACAAGCCTCAGGACTTGGACGCCATTGCTACCAGACGGTCTGTATACGACGACCCTCAACTTGCACCTCATTACTGGCCGAAGGCGAACTATGAAAACATCCACCGATTCGACATCAAAGCGCGCTGGACATTTAGGGAAGAGAAGGTACGCCCTATCGTTTTTATATAGGAAATATATCTAGTTTTGATTGTGTCAATGTCAATCATTGTAGGAACTACTTCGGAAGATCGACTGGAAAGTCATGCTCTGGGCTGCTATCAGCTTTTCTGCTCTCAACTTGGATCGGGGAAATCTCACGCAAGCGAACTCGGACAACTTCCTTGGCGACCTTCATCTGTCGACTAATGGTATGTAAACTGCTTCTAAAGTTTCTGACATCGTTCATCGCTGTTATATTTCCATCTTATACTTTTTCTTTCAGACTACAATATGGGGAACACCATCTTCCGTCTGACCTTTCTCTGCGCGGAACTTCCGTCTCAGCTGGTTTCCAAACGGGTAAGGCTTATATACTTCTATCCACAGCATTTCATGTGGTGCTCATTTGCTCAATCAATAATATATAGCTTGGGCCAGATCGTTGGATTCCCATACAGATGTGCTTGTGGTCAATCGTCACCTTGGCCCAGTTTTGGCTGACCGGAAGAGCCTCTTTTCTAACCTGTCGAGCACTCCTGGGGTAAATTATTCGCCCGACTTCACGAATATTCTTCAAAATACTAATCAAATGAGTTTACAGTTTCATCCAAGGAGGCTTTATTCCGGACCTTATCCTATACCTCTCTTGTCTGTATCTCGTACTCCAGGTAAACAAGCCCAGCTGATGCCGATTTCTTGATAGATTTCTACACGAAATATGAGCTTCCTGCACGGCTAGCACTTTTCTGGATCTCCTCCAACGTCTGCGGTATATTCGCTAGCTTCCTCGCTGTCGGGGTTCTCAAGATGCGCGGTATCGCGGGCAAAGAGGGCTGGCGGTGGCTCTTCCTCATCGAGTCAATACAATCATCGTTATTTTCTCAAGACAATAAACTAACGCGCGTGGTGTTTACAGAGGTCTAATCACTCTGGCCGTCGGCATCGCAACATTTTTCAAGATGCCGCCTTCGCCTACGCAAACGAAAAGCTGGTTCCGCCCGAAAGGCTGGTTTACAGAGCGACAAGAGTATATTGCTGTTTCGCGCATCCTTCGTGACGATCCAACTAAGGTCTGTAAAGCACTGTCAAGCTGTTATTGTGATAACTCATAATATTTCTTAGGGAGACATGCACAATCGCGAGGCGTTGACAATTAAAAGGTTGTGGACTACTGTCAAGGATTACGATTTGTGGCCTATCTACATTATGTGAGAATTATATCCAGTGACACTTAACTCTATATTCAAGATGGTTTCTAGCGGACTTCTCTTTGGTGTCCCTTCGGCTCCCCCTGCAGGTTACCTCACTCTGTCTCTCCGCAAGCTTGGGTATGCCCTCTTCTTATGGTCCCAATAATATACGAATACTGACCCATCATGTACCAACAGCTTCAGCACTGTTAATACCAACTTGCTCACCATTCCATCCACAGTCGGCGGGATGATATCCATGATGGTCCTCACCCTCGTTTCCGAGCGTCTCAACGATCGTTCCTTTGTGTCCATGTCCGAAGACGTGTGGCTCCTCCCGTTCCTCGTCGCTCTGCGTACACTTCCAGACAATCCAAATCCATGGGTGTTCTTCGTGCGTTTCGCGTTCGCCCTTGTCTACTTGCTCTGTGCTTAATTTTTGTTGTTTCTATGCCAGTCTGTGTCGACATTGCTGCTCATGTATCCCTACTCGCACCCGATTCAAGTCGGCTGGTGCTCGCGCAACTCGGGCGCTGTTGCCACTCGGACGGTTAGCGCATCGGTGTATAATATGTATGGCTCGTCTTCATCTGTTCAAATCTTCAGAACCTAACACAGGTGTTGTAGGTTTGTGCAGGCGTCTTCCATTATTTCATCGAACATCTATCGTGCAGACGATGCTCCCATGTGTACGCATCTCTTTGTCAGGATCATTCACCCATTCATGACTTGACTAACCGTTTCGTTTATTTGATAGATCGCCGCGGTAATAGCGTTCTCATCGCCGTTTGTCTATTCAACGTCACTATCTTGTATCCCGGCACGAAAGCCTATTATCTCTGGCGAAACAGGCAGAAAGCGAAGCGCTGGGACGCTATGACATCGGAGGTCTGTATATTTGCTTCGGTCATTTTAATATTATGGACGCTGATGCGCGTTTGGTGAACAGCAAAAAAGTGAATATTTGGCTACGACGACGGATATTGGCAATAAACGCTTGGACTTCCGATTCGCGCATTAGAACTACCTATATCTTTTACTGTGAGCTTGCAACGGCCTTTTCATCTTATACCATGTTTTTTTTTTTTTTTTGATGCCTATCTTATCAAATCAAGAGACTATTAGAATGATTTAAGCGTGCGGACTGCGTGGACTAGAACATCGATTCGTTCTAGTTGAACGAATTTCCCTTCGACGTCTTATTGACAAGCTAGTTTATTGCCGGTGGTGGTCATGCTCTCGCAGACGATTTTAATTGATGAGCAAGCACGCTTTGTAAGTGGCGTGCCCAGAAGTTGTGCATGTACGTAGGTATGCGTGCACGAGCTGTCATTCCGACACTTAGCAATATACATACCCGTCTCATGTGTTTGATTTCTTCAATTACCGGAGTCGCCTTTTGCGAGCGACTGTGATATCTATCGCCGGCGCTTATTCATTGCAATTGCAAAGGTCGTGATCGACTGGAGGTGGGAGTTGGCCGACCGGCGCAAGTTCGGCCTGAGCTCAATGAAGCTTTGATCCATATGAGCACAGTGACATCATGGACTTGCGGCCCTCATATAACCGCAGTACAGTTAATGTTCGGTTGCCATCTCCCTTCCCATTCTCCCTTTCTAAACGACAAACTCACCTAAAGACCAAATGACAACTCCAGTATCCGAGACCGTAATCCGAGAGGTCTGTCGCACTGCGTGCCAGCCGGAACGTTGAAGGAGCAGTGCTGATGGGTATGGTACTTATCCGGTGCTTAGGTGACGAAAGGAGTCTGGACTTTCTCTAGGTGCGTTACGCTTTACATGATAAGTAACTGCTCATGTCTTAACCCCCATTACAGGCCCTTTTCACGATTCGGAATATGGCCGATAGGCGGCAGGTCCACTGCGATAAAACTGCAAAACGGGGGCGTGTGGGTCCTGGCATCAACACCATTGGACGACAATACGAAGACGAAGCTACAAGAGCTTGGGCCTGTTAAGTGCGTATCTTCATTATCACTATCCATTGCTGTTGTTGAGACATTGTAATGAATTTCACTGGACACTTGAACTGATCATTTTACAACTTTTAGATACATCGTTGGCGCCGATGCGGTGCACAACTTGTTTCTACGTGAGCACGCATGCAATTCTTTCTCTCTCTCCGTCTTAAGTATATATGGGTACTTGCGTCTGCTTTAAGGCGACTTCAAGAACCAATATCCAGAAGCCAAGCTCATTCTGCCTGAGGATGCTATCGCGCGTATAGGTGACAAAGACCTCAAATTCGATGGAGGTACGTAGCAGTTTTGGCAAATGCTGGTCGTCGATGACTAAAGTAAACGGCAGCTTGGGGACGAGACCCTCCAGACACGAAATATGGATTCGAGGATGAGGTGGGTTCCATAATCATTCACGTCAACCATGTGTTTGGCTAATCTTGTTTTGGATAGATTGACTGGTGGTAAAGTTACATTTTGGTTTCGCAAACAACTCCCGGAAGTCTCATCTCGTCATGCACAGCTACTTTTCTGGGTTCAAGAATAAAGATATTGCCTTCCTCCATAAACCTTCGAAGTCGCTTATCGAAGCGGACCTGTTGATGAATCTGGCATCGGTCAAGGAACAGGTATGTTAATCTTTTCTGCTAAATATGACTGTCAATACTGATACCGCGAACAAGTATTCGAAGACGAAAGCGTCTCCCAACTTCTTGGGTCTAGGGGCATTCGGACCATCATCTTGGATACATGCCCGACTGATCTGGTCCCTCGGGAAGAACGTAGAGTAAGCTTCACTCCTACTCTGTCCATTTTTTATATATTGATTTCATGGCCCGGTCTAGGGAGATGCGACGGGATGCGAAGGTCGT
The DNA here is from genome assembly GCA_014925825.1 of Pholiota molesta. Lineage (NCBI taxonomy): Eukaryota > Fungi > Basidiomycota > Agaricomycetes > Agaricales > Strophariaceae > Pholiota > Pholiota molesta. Next base: position 86,382 of record JACGCK010000081.1, read on the forward strand.
GTCAAATTGGGACTTCGAGAGGATTATTCCTTGTCACGGAGTGAGTTTAGCTCAGTTAGCGTCTTCGTGTTGGGTATTGAATTTTGGCGGCAGGACGTTATCGAGTCAGATGCTAAGAAGGCTTGGAATGATGCGTATAGGCACTTCCTTAATTGACTTCAAGAGTGGTAATTTTGCTTGCGCTTGCCAAGAGCTCTGTTTTGGCTCGCTTTGATTTCTTGTTTTCTGCAGTTGATATAAATCTACGTTGTATGTAGTTATAATATATGGCCAGTTTTTTCCTATAACTATTACTGGTTGAAGTAGGGATGTAAAATACAAAGAATATTGTGGTCTCATACCTGTTCAAAAATGCTACTTTTGGCTCGGGAATCAGAGTTCAATTGCTCAAATATCAGAAAGTTTTGAATATATCTATCATGAAGCCGTACTGAACTTATAATCACACTCCATCACCTCTTAGGCTCTTACTGCACCACCTTACTTATATGGACTCGCCCAAGCTCAACATATCCAGCAAATATCCAGAATGCCCACCGCCATGCTGCGCATGGTTGCCGTGCATGACACTGCCTCATACAGCTTGCACAAGCTTGCACAGTTGCAAGAATATTGCTACACAGTTTAGAATGCCTCGAATATGTATGAAAAACTTCCAAATATTCAACAAATATTAACAGACAGTTTATTGTAATAGAATTTGGCTGAGCATGCACAGTGCTTGAATGTGCACTATTTTAAAGTTTAAATATTTCTCCCTATTGCTTGTATATGCTGTGCTCCCTATGTTTGAATTGTTTGTTTCCACATATTTTTCATACCTATGCTTTTGAACCATTTTTTCTGTATTTTTTAATAAGTAGCTGTATGTTAAAATAAGTGCTGCATGATCAACATACTTGTAAAATTAGAGTCAAGTGGTGATTTGCTGACTTCCAAGTGTCTAGGGTGTGAAATGTTGCAAATATAATATAAACCACCACAACATTCAAAGTCTATCAGTGGCAAATGGTGCGATGAGGTGTGCAACATGGTGAGATGGTGTTTGCAATGTGTACTCACTGCTCAGTTGCAAGAGCAATGGTATAGAAAAAATGACTGAATTTAGCTTGAACTGAGCAACAAGAGTGATATAGACTAAAAGAATGATGCAGCACCGTGCAAAATAATGGGGAACGATGGGGATACAAAGGCACGACGAGAAAACAAGGGGGAATTTGGAAAGTATATTATTTTGTTTTAGTGAGTTATAGGAATTTTTATACTACAGAAGCTTCAGTTAGAATTTAAATTAACTGAAGTGGTGGGGAGGTGCAAAGAGAAACTATTTGAAAGGCTAGATACAAGACACATGTGGAACAGGACCAATAAAAGGACAGGGGAGTGCAGGGTGCACAAGCAATGGTGAGCTAGAGAATAAGATACTAAAAATAGGGTGCTTAAGTGCACACTTAATTGCTGTGTGTGTGTGGTCCAAATTCCGATGCAATAACTTGCCAAATAATATTTGAATGAGTTTTGTATGTATGCAAGACCTTCTAGACTGTGTAGCAACATCCTAAGAGTGCTGTGCGAGTTGTGTGCGAGCCTGTATATGGCGGTGCATAACTTTTGTCGGGTCACGTGACTACCCGCGGCTTCTGTTCCATGCGCAGTGTGGCGCGCGCCGCGGTGGCTCTGTAAGTGCATCCCGCGTGTGTCATAATACATTCTGAGGTGTATGGAGGCTCTCTGTGTATGTTTCGTGTGCTTGAGTGACTTTGAGCATGGTGGCACGAGGCAAGGTCGTCTATTGCATTGTATATGACCTAGTGTGTTTGAGTGCATGCTTGCATGTTCTATTCGTGTGCATTGCACACGCGGCGCGTCGATCTGGAGCGCGGTAGATTTAATCCGGGCGCGACGAGACATCCTAGAAGGTGGAAAAATGACTTGGGGTGCGACGAGACGGACTGGGATGCTGCTGTATGGATATGAGCACGGCGTAATGAAATATGGGCGCGACGAGACGACCTAGAGCACGACGAGACGTCCTGGGGCATGGCGAGGCAAACTGGAGCACTGCTATCAGGGGACACGAGCACGGAGGAACGAACTGGAGCGTGACTTGACGAGTTGGAGCACGGCGAGACGACCTATAGTGCGACGAGACGACCTGACGTGTGGCGAGACGACAGCGGGCACGGCGCGGCGATCGCGGCGAGACGAATTGGAGCGCAGCAAGACGAATTGGCATGCGGCGAGTTGAATTCACGTGCGGCGAGACGATCTGAAGCGCGGCGAGACGCCTAGAGCATGGGAAATTAAATGCGTGCACGGCGAGACGTCCTGGAACGCAGCCAGATGACATATAGCGCGACGAGGCGACCTGGGGTGTGACGAGACGAGTTGGGTCGCGACGAGACAACATGGGGCACGACGAGACGAGCTGGGGCACGACGAGACGTCCTGAAGTGCGGCGAGACGCCAGCGGGCGCGGCGAGATGACCTGGAGCTCCGTAAATTAACTACGGCGCGGCGAGACGAACTAAAGCCTGGGAAATCAAATACGGGCGCGGCGAGACGTCCTGGAGGGTGGCGAGGTGAATATGGCTCGTCAAGATGACTTGGGGCGCAATGAGATGCCTTGGGGCGCGACGAGACGACCTGGGGGCCGATGAGACGACCTGGGGCGTGACGAGACGAAGTACAGTGCGACGAGATGAACTAGAACACGAGGAATCGAATTCGGGCGCGGCGAGACGTCCTGGGGTCCGGCAAGTTGAATACACGTCATGCTGTACGAATGCAAGTGCGGCGAGACGACAACGGGCGCGGCGGGCGCGGTGGAGTCGGGTGGACCAAAGCTAGCGCGGCGAAACGACTTGGAGCACGGCGAGACGAACTGAAGTGCGGTAAGACGACCTGAAGCGCGGTGAGACGACAGCAGGCGCAGCGAGATGACTTGGGGCGCAACGAGATGCCTTGGGGCACGACGAGACGAACTGGAGCGCTGTGAATTAACTATGGGCGCGGCAAGATGAATCGGAGCGCCGTGAATTGAAGACGAACTGAAGTGCGGTAAGACGACCTGAAGCGCGGTGAGACGACAGCAGGCGCAGCGAGATGACTTGGGGCGCAATGAGATGCCTTGGGGCACGACGAGACGAACTGGAGCGCTGTGAATTAACTATGGGCGCGGCAAGATGAATCGGAGCGCCGTGAATTGAATATGTGCGCGGCGAGACGGCCTTGAGCGCGACGAGATGACCTAGAGCGCTGCGAGTTGAATATACGTCCTGCTGTACGAATGCAAGCGCGGCGAGACGACAGCGGGCGCGGCGAATTCAATATACGTCCTGCTGTATGAATGCAAGCGCGGCTAGACGACAGCGGGCGGCGCGGCGATCTGGGGCGCAGCGAATTGAATCCGGGCACAACGAGACAACCTAGAACGCGGCGAGACGACTTGGGGCACGGCGAGACGAACTGGAGCGCCGTGAATTGAATATGGGCGCGGCGAGACGGCCTTGAGCGCGACGAGATGACCTAGAGCGCCGTGAGTTGAATATACGTGCTGTGAGACGACCTAAAGCGCGGCGAACTGGATGTGCATGCTGCTGTACGGGTGCGAGCGCGGCGGATAAGAGCGGGCGCGGCGAGACGACCTGGAGCGCGGTAAATCAAATTCGAGTGCGGCGGAATGGATATGAGCCTGGGACTACGTCGGGACGCATGCGAGCGCTGGAAAATAAATGTGAACGGCGACGGGATAAATGCAAGTAGGACGGAAGGAAATGAATATATCAAGCTCAAAAAAATTAGTCCGAGGTAGAAAATGAGTGTGGAGAGTCGAAATAAGTATGTCAATGGGGTATACTCCTCCCTAACGAAATCTTGACTGTACGGAGTCAATTCGCGCGGTTACAGCGCGGCGAGACGTTGCGCAAGCGCGTCGACAGTTGCTGGGCATGGCTGGATACGTCTGGGGGTCGCAAGCGAGGTCTACGGCGTCCTGGATTTATTACGCGCGGCCTATGCGGATCTATTCGTCGTCTCGGGTGCTGATAACGAGCTTGTCTGGCGCGGCGACGGGGCTTTTGAGTAATATTTGGCGAGATGCAGCGTGAGCTAGAGTACGAGATGAAGGAATAAAAGACAAGGCAACGAGGCGAGAACGCGGGTTGACGAGGCGGTGCGTGGGGTGACGATGCAGGTATATGGAGCGATCAGGCGAGACGACGACGTGATATTACGAGTGCGCGGGACGACGGAGCAAGGTCGAGATGGGTCAAAGAGGGTCGAAATGGGTTGGAACGCGTCCGTGTGCGGTCTGACGGACTGAGGGCGCGAGTCGACAGGTTGTGGACGCAGACGACAGTACAAGGGTGCGGATCGATGGGTGTGGGCGCAATTGATGGCAGATGGCTGCAAGTCGACGGTGGAGTGCGCGAGTCGATAGGAGTACTGTGAGACATAAAAAATAAAGGCTGTGGGGCTGAGGTGTGTAAATTCGTCGCAGCGACGGGGTGCTCTGGGATTGGATCTAGGTCGCGGAAGGAGTGGTCGCTTCGCAATAGTGCGCCGTGATTGAAGGTGCCAATGATAATAATTCGCGCAGCGTAATAGAGACGTTTGGAGCACTGGAGATGGGCGGATAAATGGGCGCAATAATTGTGGAGTCCTCGGAAATTGGAGGCGAGCTCGGAGTCGACGATAACTTGCGCGGAATGTACTTCTTGTCTGGTAGTGCCGCAAAATTGCGCTCGGCTGGTGGTGCGTAGGCGACGTGGTCCTGAAGCTTGAATATCTCTGGGTTTGATGGGCGACTTGGTACTGGAATTTTAGGCGATGCGACGGGAGTGATAGGAGCAGTGATGCGAGGCGCAGTGGGAGCGACGGGTGCGACGGAAGCAGTGTAAGCGACGGGTGCGACGGGAGCAATGGAGGCGATGGGTGCAGGGAGAGAAGGCATCGAAATTGAAGGAAGGTGGACCATGGTAGATCTTGCTTCAAAAATCCAAGTCGCAGCTTTGTAAACCTGATCAATACTGTAACTCGGTGCTAGAATAAGTGTCGGATCGATGGTGTGCAGTCGGAAGATGATGTCGGACAGTAACTCGCGTCGAAAACCTTGAATATAAATATTCTGTGCATCTAGGTGGCTCGAGAGCTCGCATTTGATGAGAATCGACGCGATACCACGGAAGGAGCGGGTATATTCTGCGAGATCGAATACAGAAGATATTCCGCGATGCTGACTGGCTATAGCTAGTGCGATGAGGTCGTTTCGGCTGTAGCGGTAGAGATCGTTCGCTTCGGGATAGCTTCTGAATATTGCAGTCTTGAACTCGTCAAAGGTCGCTGTGTCGCTATCGAATTCTGGAACTGAAACCCAAATCTCTTCGTCGTCGATTGACATATATCGAACAGTGTGGTCCTTCTTGATGCGATCGGAGGTAATTCGGCATGTCGCAAAGAGATACTCGAGGTCGGCAAAAAATCTGGCAAGTTCACGGGCATGCGACGAGCTAAAGCGCGGAGCAGTGCGCTCTCTCGGATATGGCATATGCGGCGTCGTCATGATAGCGAGTCGGAGAATGATGAATAAAATCACGAGTCAACGGATTGCATGTGCAAGGCGACGGAGAAATGATGGCGCGAGGCGACAGATAATATTGCTTGGCGACGGCACAATACGCGGTTGCCGGAATAAACCGCGAGGTGACTACGAGGCGACGGTGGAGATGCGAACTGGGTGATGACAATTGGAAGGCAAAAAAATGATAAACCCCTCGCGGTGGGCTCCAGAAATGATGTGCCAAGTGTCGTGTAGGGTGCGGAATGTGGCGAATAAAATCTAAAACCACAAAACCAAAAGCCACGACGTGAGGGGCTACGAGGTGCGAGTACGGGGTTCAAGGGCGTCCCAATCAAGGTCTATCAGTGGCGAAAGGTGCGACGAGGTGTGTGACGTGGCGCGACGGTGTTTACGGTGTATATTGAGTTGCGAGAGCGATGGGATGAAGGAGTGACGGAATTTAGCTAGAACTGTGCGACGAGAGTGAAATAAAATACGAGAGAGACGCAGCGCGGTGTGGAATGATGGGGAACGCAGTGGGGACGAGGACGCGACGAGAGACGAACTGAAACTGAGCTGGAAACTGGGGGGAAAGTGTATTTTTTGTTTTACTGAGTTACAGGGATTTAAATACTACGGAAGCTATAGCTCGGATTTAATTTATCTAAAACGGTAGGAAGGTGCGAGGTAACTGTCCGAAAGGCTAGATACGAAAGGCATGTGGAAAAGGACGATAGGGGCACAGGGGAGCGCGGCGCGCACATGCGACGGCGAGCTAGAGAATAAGAAACTAAAAATAGAGCGCTTAAGCGCACACTCGAGCGCATGTGCGCGCGGACGGAATTCCGACGTGATAAGTTGTCCAATAATATTCGGAACGAGCTCCGTACGTATTCGAAACCTTCTAGACCATGTAGCGACGTCCTGAGAGTGCTGTGCGAGCCGTATACGGCGGCGCGCGACTTGCGTCCAAGTTCGTCGGGTCACGTGACTACCCGCGGCTCCTGTTCTGAGTGCGTACGCGGTACGGCGCGGGGCTCTGTGCGCGTTCGCGCGAGTGCGTTGCGTGTGCGTCGTAAAGTGTTGTGGTGTATATGGAGGTGCTATGGGTACGTTTCGCGTGCTTGAGCGACTTCGAGCGAGGCGGCACGAGGCGAGGCGACCTATTGCGTCATGTATGACCTAGCGCGTTCGAGCGCGTGCATGCGCGTTCTGTTTGTGTGCATTGCGCGTGCGTCTGGGCGTATTCTGGCGCGTTTTCAGAGCGTATACGGATGCGGTGCGCATCATCTCCTCCCTAACGAACTTCTGACTGTCCGCAGTCAGCCGGAATCGCGGCGGAACAGATTGCAATACAAGCGACGGGCAGCGGCGTCGAGGGATCGATAGTTGCATGCGCGGCGACGGCGTAATCCAATAATAGAACGGGCGCTTAACGCGCGTTGCGCTGAGCGAGTGAGCGGCGATCGGCGGGCGGCGAGCGCGGTGGCGTGAATTGATAGTGCAGTGCTGTAAATTGGGCGTGGCAAGACGAATTGGAGCGCGGGCTGTGCGGCGAATTGGATACGGCTCGACGAGACGACTTGGAGCGCGGCGAGACGACGGCGGGCGCGGTGAGGTGAGCTGGAGCGCCGTAAGCAACGAGATGACCTGGGGCACGATGATACGGCCTGAGGCACGACGAGACGACCTGAGGTGCGACGAGACGAGCTGGAGCGCGGCGAGACGAACTGCAGTGCGACGAGATGAGCTGGAGCGCAGCGAGACGAACTGCAGTGCGACGAGATGAAGTAGAGCACGGTGGAATACATTAAGGCGCGGCGAGACGCATGAGACGCGATGAGACAACCTAAAGCGCGGCGAGATGCCCTGAAGCGCGGCGAGACCATTTGGAGCACTGCTATACGAATAGAGCGCGGCGGAACGACTGCGGGCGCGGCGCGTCGATCTGGAGCGCGGTAGATTTAATCCGGGCGCGACGAGACATCCTAGAAGGTGGAAAAATGACTTGGGGTGCGACGAGACGGACTGGGATGCTGCTGTATGGATATGAGCACGGCGTAATGAAATATGGGCGCGACGAGACGACCTAGAGCACGACGAGACGTCCTGGGGCATGGCGAGGCAAACTGGAGCACTGCTATCAGGGGACACGAGCACGGAGGAACGAACTGGAGCGTGACTTGACGAGTTGGAGCACGGCGAGACGACCTATAGTGCGACGAGACGACCTGACGTGTGGCGAGACGACAGCGGGCACGGCGCGGCGATCGCGGCGAGACGAATTGGAGCGCAGCAAGACGAATTGGCATGCGGCGAGTTGAATTCACGTGCGGCGAGACGATCTGAAGCGCGGCGAGACGCCTAGAGCATGGGAAATTAAATGCGTGCACGGCGAGACGTCCTGGAACGCAGCCAGATGACATATAGCGCGACGAGGCGACCTGGGGTGTGACGAGACGAGTTGGGTCGCGACGAGACAACATGGGGCACGACGAGACGAGCTGGGGCACGACGAGACGTCCTGAAGTGCGGCGAGACGCCAGCGGGCGCGGCGAGATGACCTGGAGCTCCGTAAATTAACTACGGCGCGGCGAGACGAACTAAAGCCTGGGAAATCAAATACGGGCGCGGCGAGACGTCCTGGAGGGTGGCGAGGTGAATATGGCTCGTCAAGATGACTTGGGGCGCAATGAGATGCCTTGGGGCGCGACGAGACGACCTGGGGGCCGATGAGACGACCTGGGGCGTGACGAGACGAAGTACAGTGCGACGAGATGAACTAGAACACGAGGAATCGAATTCGGGCGCGGCGAGACGTCCTGGGGTCCGGCAAGTTGAATACACGTCATGCTGTACGAATGCAAGTGCGGCGAGACGACAACGGGCGCGGCGGGCGCGGTGGAGTCGGGTGGACCAAAGCTAGCGCGGCGAAACGACTTGGAGCACGGCGAGACGAACTGAAGTGCGGTAAGACGACCTGAAGCGCGGTGAGACGACAGCAGGCGCAGCGAGATGACTTGGGGCGCAACGAGATGCCTTGGGGCACGACGAGACGAACTGGAGCGCTGTGAATTAACTATGGGCGCGGCAAGATGAATCGGAGCGCCGTGAATTGAAGACGAACTGAAGTGCGGTAAGACGACCTGAAGCGCGGTGAGACGACAGCAGGCGCAGCGAGATGACTTGGGGCGCAATGAGATGCCTTGGGGCACGACGAGACGAACTGGAGCGCTGTGAATTAACTATGGGCGCGGCAAGATGAATCGGAGCGCCGTGAATTGAATATGTGCGCGGCGAGACGGCCTTGAGCGCGACGAGATGACCTAGAGCGCTGCGAGTTGAATATACGTCCTGCTGTACGAATGCAAGCGCGGCGAGACGACAGCGGGCGCGGCGAATTCAATATACGTCCTGCTGTATGAATGCAAGCGCGGCTAGACGACAGCGGGCGGCGCGGCGATCTGGGGCGCAGCGAATTGAATCCGGGCACAACGAGACAACCTAGAACGCGGCGAGACGACTTGGGGCACGGCGAGACGAACTGGAGCGCCGTGAATTGAATATGGGCGCGGCGAGACGGCCTTGAGCGCGACGAGATGACCTAGAGCGCCGTGAGTTGAATATACGTGCTGTGAGACGACCTAAAGCGCGGCGAACTGGATGTGCATGCTGCTGTACGGGTGCGAGCGCGGCGGATAAGAGCGGGCGCGGCGAGACGACCTGGAGCGCGGTAAATCAAATTCGAGTGCGGCGGAATGGATATGAGCCTGGGGACTACGTCGGGACGCATGCGAGCGCTGGAAAATAAATGTGAACGGCGACGGGATAAATGCAAGTAGGACGGAAGGAAAATGAATATATCAAGCTCAAAAAAATTAGTCCGAGGTAGAAAATGAGTGTGGAGAGTCGAAATAAGTATGTCAATGGGGTATACTCCTCCCTAACGAAATCTTGACTGTACGGAGTCAATTCGCGCGGTTACAGCGCGGCGAGACGTTGCGCAAGCGCGTCGACAGTTGCTGGGCATGGCTGGATACGTCTGGGGGTCGCAAGCGAGGTCTACGGCGTCCTGGATTTATTACGCGCGGCCTATGCGGATCTATTCGTCGTCTCGGGTGCTGATAACGAGCTTGTCTGGCGCGGCGACGGGGCTTTTGAGTAATATTTGGCGAGATGCAGCGTGAGCTAGAGTACGAGATGAAGGAATAAAAAGACAAGGCAACGAGGCGAGAACGCGGGTTGACGAGGCGAGTGCGTGGGGTGACGATGCAGGTATATGGAGCGATCAGGCGAGACGACGACGTGATATTACGAGTGCGCGGGACGACGGAGCAAGGTCGAGATGGGTCAAAGAGGGTCGAAATGGGTTGGAACGCGTCCGTGTGCGGTCTGACGGACTGAGGGCGCGAGTCGACAGGTTGTGGACGCAAGACGACAGTACAAGGGTGCGGATCGATGGGTGGTGGGCGCAAATTGATGGCAGATGGCTGCAAGTCGACGGGTGGAGTGCGCGAGTCGATAGGAGTACTGTGAGACATAAAAAATAAAGGCTGTGGGGCTGAGGTGTGTAAATTCGTCGCAGCGACGGGGTGCTCTGGGATTGGATCTAGGTCACGGGAAGGAGTGGTCGCTTCGCAATAGTGCGCCGTGATTGAAGGTGCCAATGATAATAATTCGCGCAGCGTAATAGAGACGTTTGGAGCACTGGAGATGGGCGGATAAATGGGCGCAATAATTGTGGAGTCCTCGGAAATTGGAGGCGAGCTCGGAGTCGACGATAACTTGCGCGGAATGTACTTCTTATCTGGTAGTGCCGCAAAATTGCGCTCGGCTGGTGGTGCGTAGGCGACGTGGTCCTGAAGCTTGAATATCTCTGGGTTTGATGGGCGACTTGGTACTGGAATTTTAGGCGATGCGACGGGAGTGATAGAAGCAGTGATGCGAGGCACAGTGGGAGCAACAGGTGCGACGGAAGCAGTGTAAGCGACGGGTGCAACGGGAGCAATGGAGGCGATGGGTGCAGCGAGAGAAGGCGTCGAAGTTGAAGGAAGGTGGACCATGGTAGATCTTGCTTCAAAAATCCAAGTCGCAGCTTTGTAAACCTGATCAATACTGTAACTCGGTGCTAGAATAAGTGTCGGATCGATGGTGTGCAGTCGGAAGATGATGTCGGACAGTAACTCGCGTCGAAAACCTTGAATATAAATATTCTGTGCATCTAGGTGGCTCGAGAGCTCGCATTTGATGAGAATCGACGCGATACCACGGAAGGAGCGGGTATATTCTGCGAGATCGAATACAGAAGATATTCCGCGATGCTGACTGGCTATAGCTAGTGCGATGAGGTCGTTTCGGCTGTAGCGGTAGAGATCATTCGCTTCGGGATAGCTTCTGAATATTGCAGTCTTGAACTCGTCAAAGGTCGCTGTGTCGCTATCGAATTCTGGAACTGAAACCCAAATCTCTTCGTCGTCGATTGACATATATCGAACAGTGTGGTCCTTCTTGATGCGATCAGAGGTAATTCGGCATGTCGCAAAGAGATACTCGAGGTCGGCAAAAAATCTGGCAAGTTCACGGGCATGCGACGAGCTAAAGCGCGGAGCAGTGCGCTCTCTCGGATATGGCATATGCGGCGTCGTCATGATAGCGAGTCGGAGAATGATGAATAAAATCACGAGTCAACGGATTGCATGTGCAAGGCGACGGAGAAATGATGGCGCAAGGCGACAGATAATAATTGCTTGGCGACGGCACAATACGCGGGTTGCCGGAATAAAACCGCGAGGTGACTACGAGGCGACGGTTGGAGATGCGAACTGGGTGATGACAATTGGAAGGCAAAAAAATGATAAACCCCTCGCGGTGGGCTCCAGAAATGATGTGCCAAGTGTCGTGTAGGGTGCGGAATGTGGCGAATAAAATCTAAAACCACAAAACCAAAAGCCACGACGTGAGGGGCTACGAGGTTGCGAGTACGGGGTTCAAGGGCGTCCCAATCAAGGTCTATCAGTGGCGAAAGGTGCGACGAGGTGTGTGACGTGGCGCGACGGTGTTTACGGTGTATATTGAGTTGCGAGAGCGATGGGATGAAGGAGTGACGGAATTTAGCTAGAACTGTGCGACGAGAGTGAAATAAAATACGAGAGAGACGCAGCGCGGTGTGGAATGATGGGGAACGCAGTGGGGACGAGGACGCGACGAGAGACGAACTGAAACTAAGCTGGAAACTGGGGGGAAAGTGTATTTTTTTGTTTTACTGAGTTACAGGGATTTAAATACTACGGAAGCTATAGCTCGGATTTAATTTATCTAAAACGGTAGGAAGGTGCGAGGTAAACTGTCTGAAAGGCTAGATACGAAAGGCATGTGGAAAAGGACGATAGGGGCACAGGGGAGCGCGGCGCGCACATGCGACGGCGAGCTAGAGAATAAGAAAACTAAAAATAGAGCGCTTAAGCGCACACTCGAGCGCATGTGCGCGCGGACGGAATTCCGACGTGATAAGTTGTCCAATAATATTCGGAACGAGCTCCGTACGTATTCGAAACCTTTCTAGACCATGTAGCGACGTCCTGAGAGTGCTGTGCGAGCCCGTATACGGCGGCGCGCGACTTGCGTCCAAGTTCGTCGGGTCACGTGACTACCCGCGGCTCCTGTTCTGAGTGCGTACGCGGTACGGCGCGGCGGCTCTGTGCGCGTTCGCGCGAGTGCGTTGCGTGTGCGTCGTAAAGTGTTGTGGTGTATATGGAGGTGCTATGGGTACGTTTCGCGTGCTTGAGCGACTTCGAGCGAGGCGGCACGAGGCGAGGCGACCTATTGCGTCATGTATGACCTAGCGCGTTCGAGCGCGTGCATGCGCGTTCTGTTTGTGTGCATTGCGCGTGCGTCTGGGCGTATTCTGGCGCGTTTTCAGAGCGTATACGGATGCGGTGCGCATCACCGCGTGTGTCATAATACATTCTGAGGTGTATGGAGGCTCTCTGTGTATGTTTCGTGTGCTTGAGTGACTTTGAGCATGGTGGCACGAGGCAAGGTCGTCTATTGCATTGTATATGACCTAGTGTGTTTGAGTGCATGCTTGCATGTTCTATTCGTGTGCATTGCACATGCACCTGGGCATATTCTGGTGCATTTTCAGAGCATATACGGATGCAGTGCACATCAGCATGACACATTCAACACGCATCATTGACTCATCATGCTGTCGATGCACATCATTGTACATTCATATGTTTCCTTTTACGACAAACTCACATGGCTGATCTTCATGATTCATTATTCATTAAAACTCAGAGTCACCAGGCCCTTTAACAAGGATTCCTCCAGAGGTCAACATCCTCTTTTAGAGGGATGGTCATGAGGCTAGGCCCAACCTGAATGTCTCCAGATATGGCAAAATTCCCCTATGAGTACAAGGCATACTAAAAATAGAATTTCCCACACCACCTATATTATGCCACAAAAACAACAAGCAAATAATAATAAATACAAATATTGATTTCTATATCAATTTGCCACGATCAAGCCATAATTGTAGAGTATCCTTTCTCTTCCCTCCATCTTCTACTATTGTTCTTCAAAATTCACTCTAAAACAATATATGGTATATTTTCCTTTTAAACCATCAATATTATAAGTAAATATTCCACAAATTCCTCTTAATCATGATTTGAACCTTTTTAGAATCCATTGCCAATCCAGCACAAATCCATCGGAACAAAGGGCACAATCTCGCCCATTTTGATCTCCAAAGTACACAGCTCAGACTACTTGGTAAGTATGTTTCTACTTATTTGATTTTCAATCTTTGTAAATTATCTCAATCATGCCAAGTATCAATTATTGATTAATCAAGTGTAACCCATTTTGCCTTTGTCTTTGCTTAGTCTGCCATCTATATTTCAGACCATCCAAAGTCAGTCTTGAATCTTGATTGAAGCATATTATTCTTGCAAATTTTATTATAATTACATTTTTTTCTATTATCACATCTTGATTTTATGTGCTTCTATCTTTTATTATATTGTTGTCCAAGGCTAACTTACAATTCTTCTTTTTAGATCTCACATCATGATCACAGCCCATTCCCCTATACCACTAGGTATGCCTCAAACCTTATTACCAAAATATTACAACATTGAACCTAAACTAAATCTACATTTGTCTTTCTTTTATACTAGCTCAACCTACAATTTATCCACTCTCACCCTCACGATCAGTACATTCATTTGGGCATGAACCCAGTAACACCCCCAATCTTCTGCCAACTTGGACACCCCTGCCTGTTTTGGGAAAAACTTCCAAAAGAGAACTGGAGTTGGAGGATAACAATGCCGATGCTTTAGAGGTTGATGAACTTGCATTTGATGATGACATCCAATCTCCCACCAAGAAACGAGCAACTTCTCTATACAGGTCAAGACTATCTCGCAGTCAAAGCACAAATGTATTGCCTAGGTGCGGAAGGGGAATCAACTCCAAAACTACCATACTACAAAGTGGGCAATACACCATTCCCAAAGATAAAGCTTTTCCAATAGCAGGCCCTTCAGAAATTCATGGAACACCTCTATCTTCTGACATTCCCGAGCCTTTGCTGTGGAGTGGAACTGTGATTGACAGTCATACATTTGCAAGCGATGTGGAAGCTGAACACATCAGCTCTATTAGGGATACCAGCCCCATCATGCAAGATGGGCAACCGTTCCCTGAAGGGCAATCCTCTGCCTCCGATATCGAAGCATTCGGAGGTCCATCACAGGCCCACAATGTCCAGGATGCTTTCTCTCGGCGAACATTCATCTCTGCCGACACATCCATTCCCACCTCCGAATTCGTCCCATCCTCAGCGCCGACATATACAGTCAGGGAATACCCCAAAAGGCGTCGCAGGCAAGCTCAGCCCCAATGGGAGCCGCCAAAGGCGAGCAGGAACAAGGTCGTCATCCTCCCGACTCGCGAAGCCGATGAAACCGAGCTGGAGGCGCTGACGAACGCGAGTGTCTCGCCTGTCGTGTTCCTTCGGCCCAAATACGCGGCGCTCCCTCGCGACGCGGAAAAAGAGGCAGCGATGAGGTGGAATCTCAGGTGGCTAAACAGGACTTTCGAGAAGTCGAGCGACAAAGGCAAGATGCAAGAAGGAAGTTCCAAGTCGCTGCTCGATAACGACGGTTCGAAGCCAATGGCGGTGCCGGAAATGACGCGCTCGCAGCGTCGCGATCTTATAATTGACGGCATCGACGGGAAGGAAGAGGAGCTTGAGTCGATTTCGTCGGAGCAATAGGTTCTTGTTAATTCTCAATTTTCATTTTTATCGAAACGAAAGACCATAATACATTTCTAAAATCTATGCAGTATTCATTTCCAATTAGCAATCTATTAGGGGAGACAATCAGATTTGGATGACATACAATTATTCTATGCAGACCAGGTTCGACTGCGAGATGTGCACAGTAGTCTTTCTCAATATCGCGATTTTGTATCCTGTAGGTTTTTTGAATATTAGTTAGAGGATAGGAACATGGCTGGGTATGGGTCAGTCACCTTTGCATGACAATCGCGCCTCAAAGCTGCGATTTGCTGCGATTTATTTCAACTTTTGGATATTATATAAGACAGAGATAGAAATATGGTTTGGCGACAGTGGACTGACCTCGGCGCCTTGATTTCGTGAATGTAAGTGTTCTTTCCTTCATTGGCGACTATCATTAGATCAAGTTTATGATGAAATGAACCGCAGATGTTCGTAATCAAACAGCAGCAACCCAGTAGGCGGAGAATAAGATCGATCGCACACCATGCTCAGACCAACACACCCGTAGCCCGCAGACCATTTCATGCTCATGATACAGAGCGTCTTTGCAGAGATAATGAGTGCCTTCTCGGCCGTCGGAAGGTCGAGAGCTGTCACAGCGCTGGTCGAGGGCCCCCAGTGATGCGCCCAGTGCCAACAGTGACAAAATAGTCCGCCTCCTGAGAACATTGTGGCCGACATTCCATGGATAAACAGAGAAAAACCTTATCGCGAACACAGCCATTGTTGTGGTTCAGTCATATGTTGCGTGGAATGTGTGGCATCCATGATGGTGGTCAAAGCGTACTGCCAGCGGACTTTCAAAGGCCCACAAGGCCTTGTTGATCAGTTCAACTTTGGCCAAGTCGCGTCCCATTTTCTCCCTCCTTTTCCCTCCCACCCTCACTCGCCCCCCCAACAATGGCCGAGAAAGCTAGCGGATACCGCATCGAGTACGCTGCATCGAATCGAGCCAAATGCAAGGGTTCGTTTATTTTATTTATTCTTCCTTGTGTACAGCAGACGCTGACGGCGTGCCCGTGATTTTTCTGTTGGTTACGCCCCTGCTGGTTGACTTTTAGGACCCAAACCATGCAGCGGTGAGTAGGCTAGCTTATGCTGAACATTGTCGATTTTTCTCATCCGAATCTAGGTACCCCCATAACGAAAGGTAGTCTGCGGTTTGGAACGATCGTTGACGTTGGAAGCCACACCAGCTTGTGAGCGCCTCTCTGCAATTTCCAGAATCTCACCGGCCTATGCTGAGCAATGTCCTACTATAGCGCCTGGAAGCACTGGGGCTGTGTCACTAAGAAAATTCTCGAGAACGCAAAGAAAGTACACGATGATGCATCTGACCTCGACGGCTTCGAAGACCTCAAGCCCGAAGACCAAGCTAAAATAGTCCAGGCATGGCAAGTGGGCGAAGTCGCTGACGAAGATATTCCAGACAGCGCAAGGAAGCCAGCGGCCGAGGATGGAGAGGAGAAGCCCAAGAAGGCCACTAAGAAGGCTACCAAGAAGAAAGCCGACGAAGATGAAGACGAAGAGGCCGAGGAGGCCCCGAAGAAGAAGAAGGCCAGCACTTCCAAGGTCTGTCATTGCTTATAAATAAACTGAATTCAACATTGCTGAATATTAATTGTAGAAGGCTGCCAAAGAGGCAGATGCAGATGAAGACGAGGAAAAGCCCAAGAAGAAGGCGCCCGCGAAAAAGGCGGAACCTAAAGAGAAGGCTGCACCCAAGGAGAAAGCTGCCCCTAAGGAAAAAGCTGCGCCCAAGGAGAAAGCTGCGCCCAAAGAGAAAGCTGCTCCCAAAAAGCGCGTTTCAAAGAAGAAGGTTCTGAATCATCACTATTGTTCGCACATCGTATACTGATGAAGTTCGTTTACCATCAACAGGCAGAAGAAGACGATGAATCGGGCGAAGATTTCAGCAAGGAGCTCGATGAAGTTCCCGCTGGTTCTGACGAAGACGAGGAAGAGGAGGAAGAGGCACCGAAGAAGAAGGCACCCGCCAAAAAGCCCGCATCCAAGGCTAAGGCAGAGCCGAAGGCTAAAGCTGAACCAAAAGCGAAGCCCGCGTCGAAAGCCAAAGCTGAGCCCAAGGCTAAAGCTGAGCCCAAGGCAAAAGCTGAGCCCAAGGCAAAAGCTGAGGCCAAGGCAAAAGCAGAACCCAAGAAGAAAGCTGCAGCTAAGAAGGCGAGTGATTGTGTTGAACGTCAACTCTGCGTCAACTGGTCTCATGAATGTGCCGACGATTGCTTTATAGGACGAGGATGTTGAGATGGCCGACGAGACTGCAGCTGACGATGCTGATGAAGGCAGCAGCAAGAAGCGCAAGGTGCGTACTTGGGTGTTCACCCCGTATTGTCGTTCTGTATCTAACGTATCGTTTGGCTTTCAGCGCGCTCCTGCAAAGGCTGTAGAGGCTAAACCACCATCGAAGAAGGCCAAGGCTGTTTCGAAGACCAAGAAGAGCAAGGAGACCGTGGAAGATGAAGAGGAGGACGAGCTCGATGATTGATTGAATACCCATGAATGATACCAACAAGACATTCGATGCTTTCAATGCCTGGTGCTACTACTCCTTTACGCTTCAACCTTTTCATATCATAACGCTGATGAGAACATTTCCTTAGAGAATGCTCATTTAACTTCCTCATGTTGTCAGAATTTTTTGTAGTCGGGAAGTTTTAGTTTTCTTGTGTTGTTGCTCTGTACTATCACTTGCTTAATGGTCGCTGCTTTTCATGAAATCATACGTGCTCTTTAACCTTTATAGTGGCAATTCCATTTCGGTGCTCAACAGTCTCGACTTCGGGTGCGCGTTCTATTTATAGCATCCCATGGTCCTTCTCCACTGCAGGTTTCAGTCGACTCATGGATCATGTCTTCCGATGCTCCTGACCATCGAATTATACTCACCTTTCACCCTTTTGACAAATGGATAACCCTGACGATGTCACTGACGCGCTAGAAGGCACTACTATGACGGAAGTTAATCCAGAGTGGGAACCCTGTTCTCCCAAACCCATTCACCGTACTCACCGCCTCGCCTACCAGGTCAGTCCCAGACAACAATGGCATCGCCGACCCATGCCTACACCCGCACACCCTGTGGCCCTGGGACACCACGATGCCCGAGCCCTACCACACCGACACGCACCCCATCTCCTTCAAGCTCTCCGAGGAGGAGATCGCGCTGTACGAAAACAACCCGACGAAGCTCGTGGGCGGATGTATCTGCCGGGCAAGGGGGAGAACCTGTGGGAGGTGACGGAGGTGGCGTATAGGAATACCGGGTGGAGCACGGTGGAGGTGGAGGAGGAGGGGACCAGGGCGCGGCATAAGATGTTGCTGGAAGATTTTTTCGGATGTTGAAGCAGGGCGTGTTGCAGGGAGTGGAGTTTTAGGCGGTATTTTTTGGGTGGTGGATTTATTTATGCTCGGGCAAAGATAATGGTATTGAACCTGTGCATGAAGATAATTTGAATGCGTATAAAATACAAAGATTGTTAATGCTGATGGAGTTTATATCTACGATAGATGATTCAATGTAAGTAGTGCGATGCTATATCATGTAAATGCGTCTAATAGCCGTTATAGCTGCCTCCAGAAGAAGAATCCGAGGCGGAGGTGGCAGCAGTTGTGGGCGTAGCGGCAGAAGGTGCAGATCCACCCGCTGAGGTAGCAGCAACGAGCGTAATGGTAGTTCCAGGGCCGACGTTGGCAGTCGGCAAATCATCTATTGCAGTCGTTGTTGGCGTTGGAACGGAAGTCGTACCGGTCCTCGTCTTTATGTGCATCATACCCGTCATCGTGGGACATGGTGTTGATTCCGCCTCTGAATCTTGAGAGGATACAGTGACCTGGCCGCCCTCGGCAATGATACTCGAGAGAATGCTGGACGCTTCTTGTGGAGAGACAGTCCTGGTGGTGGCCGAGATATCGACAGGCTGAGTGAGGGTGACAGTAACAGTGACGCGGTCCCGGGAGTCAGAGCCTACGTCTGTTGCAGTGGCAGTGGCAGATGCAGATGTTATCGAGGCTGAATTCGCAGTGGCTGTCTTGGACTTGGTGCCAGCATTGGATGAACCTGTAGAGTCTGTGCCCGTTATGCCCCCAGCGGCTCCGGTAGCTGCGATGATGGAGAGTGCATTCTTTTCGCTGGTGCAACTCAGGCTCTGTCGGTAGCAATCAGAAGGTGTTCGCAGAGTATGAAAGAGAGATTATGCATACCGTGCCTCCGTTCCGCACATTGGGAAGAGCGAAACACGATTGGCTTTTCGAGCACGCGTTCGAGGCTGCCCATGTATCGTTTTTGCAGGTAGCAATGGAATTAGAGACACACCCAGTGGTCAGATCTATGAAAGGCATGAGCAAAGCGCTACGTGAATTGGTGACTGACGACTTACTGCCACATGGAGAGCTTGTAGTGAGAGTCTGAAACTGGGCATTGAGAGCCTGGGCGGCCTGGCCACTAGTCAGGAGATTCGAGTTGGACACAAAAGATGCTGGCAAAGAGGATACTGCAGTCGACGCGCAAATGATGAAGACAAGTTGGAACTGAGGAAAATGCATTATGCCAGGAGACTTGAAAGCTATCTAAGAATTAAACCAGGAAAATGAATGAAGAAATGAGAACGAGCCCCGGCCCAAAGAAACGAGTTTGAAACGAGAGAAGAGAGGGTCGCCTAGAGTTGACTAGCATTTTCAGGGACTTTATAAAGGCAAGAAGTGCCAAGAACAAAAGGAAAGCTTACGGGACTGTTTCCATGAGCCTCTCATTGTTCCCGAAATAGGCCGTGTAGTGCCGGGCCGGGTTTCCGGCATGCCGGCGCCGTGAGAACGGCCGCTTCCGAGCCAGAGCCACCAACTGTCCTCGTCGTCGTCCACCCCAACGCCTCTCGACACCGACAACTCAAAATGGTGAGTTTCTTCAGCCCAAGAACCCTCTGCCGTCAGGCTCCCTACCGTCCTTGCGAAGTTTGCGCCGTTTGAAGGCGATTTTGAGATGGATGCGAGATGCGAGTTTTGGATGTCGTCTGGGTGATCAGGCCTATGCGAATGGATGCTGATCTTGACTCTTCCTCTGTCTGTTTCTCTAGACCAAGAAAAGAAGAAATGGCGGCCGTAACAAGAAGGGACGTGGCCACGTCACCTTCATGCGCTGCTCGAACTGCTCTCGTTGCGTCGGCAAGGACAAGGCCATCAAGAGGTTCACTGTGAGGAACATGGTCGAGAGCGCTGCTGTCCGAGATATCAGCGAGGCCTCGGTCTACCCTGGTGCGTAGCCTCCGTACTCCGTTCCCAATGTGTTATTAATTCCTTTCGAAATCTATAGAATATGTCATCCCCAAACTGTACATCAAAATTGCCTACTGCGTCTCATGTGCCATCCACTCGCACGGTGAGTTTCCTTAATCTTTTGGTAGAAAATCAGCCTCTAAAGCATACATGTAAAGTTGTCCGTGTCCGCTCCCGTGAGGGACGCCGCAACCGTGCTCCTCCCCCCCGTGTCCGATGGAAGGATGGAAAGAAGGTCAACCCCGCTGTTGCTGCTGCCGAGGACGCAAAGGCTTTAGCTGGTGCTGCCAAGGCCTAAATCATTTGTATCTCATGCAGCCCACATTCCATTCGCAATAACATTGCTTTCGCCCACTTGACCTCTCTGCCTTAAGTCGCGGCGCCTGCTGAAGAACTATCTCAGCATCCAACGTTGTATTGTTAGGCTTTGCTCGCGGTGGATGGCATCCGTGGAAGAATGTTTCCAAATCACGAAACAGATCTAAGCAGAACAGTTGTCCCTAAGTAGCAATAAGATAGAGACTGGCGGAAATATAAGTCTGTTATCTGTCCTCCCGTGCAATACTACGAAGGTATAAATTTGATGAATATGTGGCGTCCACCGCACCAGCAACACACTGTATATCGTTCAAGTAGTACTAGTACGTCTTTTTAACTCGGACTATTCGCGTTTCCTGTTCGCCAGACTGAATGGACAAAAAATTGCATTGCGAGTACGAAATGTGGCTTTCACTACTATCTAGAAATCCATCATCACCTTGAAACAAGGCATAGTGTTGCTAGCGAAAGCGAAGCCTGGAATCCATTCTCCGACTCTGTAGATAGGAAGACCCGTCCTCGCTCACGTTGGCGGTTG
Organism: Pholiota molesta; assembly: GCA_014925825.1. NCBI lineage: Eukaryota > Fungi > Basidiomycota > Agaricomycetes > Agaricales > Strophariaceae > Pholiota > Pholiota molesta. The sequence continues at coordinate 107,406 of JACGCK010000081.1, forward strand.
GAAGGGGGGCAAAAAGTCGTGAAGAGAAAAGCGCTGGCAAGCAAGGGATTTATAGAAAATTGTGGTGTTTGTGCGTGCTTGTATGTGCTCGTGACGATGAAATTCTTTCTTCCACTCTTCGATTTGATATTCCTTGATCTAGATGCCAAAATCGCCACTGCCTCCATGTCGGCCTTATGGTCTAGTAGCATGATTCTTCCTTTGGGTGATTTCCTTTCGGTGATTAAAATGGAAGAGGTCCTGGGTTCAACTCCCAGTGAGGCCCTTTTTTTTTGACTCTTTCGTGATTATCAGAATCGGCTGGCATTGTTCCCTCTTTAGTTTTCAATTTTTAGTGTTCACTAACGTGAGTTTTTGTGAAGTTGTGTGGATGTTTTTTCGCGGTAAAGTAGTCTGAAGGATGGGACCGGGAGTGCCCACTCCACTTCCTTTGTGTCCCAAGGATGTAATGCTACAGCCAACGGAATATTTATAGGTCCAGTGGTCTAGTGGTTATGATTTCTGTCTCACATTCGATGTACACAGAAGGTCCCCGGTTCGACCCCGGGCTGAACCAATTTTTTTCGCTGTTGTTCTCCAAATCCATTTTTAGTTTTTTTTTACCCCAGTCTCCTGAATAGAATTTAACCCCTGGTTTATTTGTAACCAATGCAAGCAGTACTCAATTGCTCAAGCCTCAACGTACAATGACCATCACACTCTTCGTTGCTTTACGCCAAATTAGAGGACCCAATATTACATACAGTATGCCCTAAAAAGAACTACCAGTTACCAACCTCACATCCTGCAACATTTTTTACAACGCTCATGAGTATGAGATAAAAGAATAGCTATGATAGGCGTAGTACGAGTAATATAAAAAAGTCCGGGGGGGGGGGGGGGGGGGGGGTATTTGTAAATATCGTGTTGTCGTAGTTAGTAGCTTCTGTCTGTCTGTCCGTCTTCTCTTTGGAGGGGGTGAGGTGCGGGGTGGAGGGTATAAGATACCCGGATATCGTGGGTAGGGCACCGGTGTGATTTTGTGGGTTTGGTCTCCGCTGGGTTTAGTCTTATCAACGGTGACATGGGTGGGTAGGTGGGTGAAAAGACGTCTTTTCGGCCTGGGGAGAGGGGTTGTTCGCACTCTGCGCAGGAGCGCCAGGTATAAAAATAACGAAAGTGCCCCAGCCGGCGAGAGAGTGCGAAAAGGGAGAGGGAGGTTGGTTATGAGATGAGAAAGACAGACAGACCCAGGGCAAGGCGGCGTGTGCATGCATGCAAGAAAAGAAAAAAAAGGGTGGAGACAGACAAAGTCAAAAATAAAACACATCCGCAAGGCCAGCCTCTACGGCCGGGGCGATATCCGCACATCCGTCAGCGTCGCGTCCAGGATCGGCGAATGGCTGAGGCTCCGCGACCCCGACCGCCCGAGCGGCAGCGCGATGCTCGAGTGGTTCGCGTGGTGGTTCTGCTGCGGCCGCCGCGACGGCGTCTTGCCCTTCTTCAGCACGGGCGTGTGCTCGTCGCTCCCGTCGTCGTCGCTCTCGCCGTCCTCCTCCCACTCGTCCGCCTCACGCAGCTGCCGCAGCTCGCCCCCCGCGCCGCTCTGCTGTCGCCGGTGGCCGTTCGCCTGCGCCGGAAGGCGCGCGTGCCCGGATGCCTCGTCGTCCTCGAATGCGTTGAACAGTGTTGTGCTCTGCGCCTTGTAGAGCGAGCTCTGTCGCCCATGGTGTTGCGCCCGGCCCGCGCCCACGCCGCCCATGTGGATGTCCATCCCGCCCCCGTCGCGGTCCCGCTCGCCGCCCACGCCGTTCCACCCATCGAGGGACATGCGACCTTGCAGGCTCAGCCGCGGGTTCATCAAGCCGGTCTCGAGTGTCGAGTGATGCTGGCCGTGCGTGTGATCGAGCGGCGGCGCGGAGGTGCGGGACAGGTTGAGCACGTGCACACCGAGGAAGGTGACGATGAAGCCGGCGAGGAGGGAGAAGGTGTTAGAGGCGTCCGAGGTGTTGAAGCCTTGGAAAAGGATGAGGGAGGCGACGATGGTGCAGGTCGAGAAGCCGACATAATACAGGGGATTGACACTATTCATTACCGCATTAGTTACGTGCAAGGCAAAAAATGTGATACTCACACGTTGGTAGAGAAGGTGTCCAGCGCCTTGTTGAAGTAATTCATCTGAACGAGTATCGAGAGCCCCACGATTATCATAAACACGTATGTGCTCGGATGCGTGAATTGGTTGTTGCCACCGAATGTCAGTTTAACGGCAACACCGAAGCCTTTGATGGCCATAACACTGATCGAGCCGACGAGGGAGCAGATGGATAGGTAAACGAGAGGATTTGAGCGTCCGTATTTCGGTACGACCATGTAAATCATGATGAGTGTAAAGACGACCACCGAGAAGCAGTACAGAAGAAAACCTATGATGAGACGCTATCAGAAGCTGGCGGCGGGGGCTTTATTTATGCGCACCTGGCTGGATAGCAAAATGCAGAATTTCATCGACAGTATTGATAGGCTTGTCCTCTGGAGCATGTAGTACGATAATAAGAGAGCCTAACAGGCATAATGCGCACCCCACTCGACCCAAATGACCCAGCTCTTCGCCCAGCAGGAATGATGCAAGAACGGCACTGGAATGGGGGAAAGTCAGGGGTTAACGGGATATGGCAGACGATGCGGGTCATAGAGCGTACACACCCTATTAGCACACTAAGAGCACCTAAGGGGGTTACGAGAATTGGAGGCGCAAATGTGTATGCCGCAAAGTTAGCAACTGCAGAGACGGTCTTATGAGTCGGTTTCTAGGATGATTGTGAGGTCCAACTCACTTTCGCCAATGACCACTATAGGTAGATATTGTGTTGGATGAAAATAAAAAGGTAATCGGAGCCATTGGTCCACGTACTGGTCACCATTCCTGCCCACCATATTGGATTTCTGAGATATGCGAGATTGTCAGAGGCTTGTGCGTAGGTCGAGGTAAGTGCTGCATCATTCAAGCCCTATACAAAGGATAGATTAGTAAGTCATCCCACATATTGACAACATCTAGATATACTTCGAAACTGGTATCCGAAGTACAAGTACCTTTTTCGTGATGATAAAACTTGAACCAATGCCGACAGAACCGCAGATGGCGAGGATAAGTCCGATGTATTTGTCTTCCATTATGTAGGCAGCAGCGCTGTCAGGTGTAGCGCTGCGTCGACGATTATTGAGAAAGGAAAGGGAGGGACGGAGCCAGCGCTTGGTGAGAAAGAAGAATGAGCTGTGAGCTGGACGCACGGATGAGGAAGTCGTCGTAACAGACGACAATGCCAGGAACAGCACACCGCCGCCACAGTCACGTGCTCTCGGCCATTCACCCATATCCGTCGCCTCCGCATTGCCTCCGCAGTGCCACCCCTCTCAGCTATTTATTGCATGTCCCAAAACCTTCGAATGTTATAGCCTTTTGCTGTTACCGAGGTTAGGAGATACTCAGGACCTCTGACTCCAAGAATTAGAATACAGTATGCTGCAGTACTTCTGTTTTTTAGGAGCTATCTTCCAGTAACTACCGAGTTACACGCAACTGTATATTATACAGTATATACAGTATATTTATCCACAAATATCGTTGACAACCATGAGCGCTTGAATGTTTGAACAGGCATGGTTAACAGCTCGCCATATCGGTATCCAGATCAAATGAGTAATTTGCAAATGCCAATCAGACAACGTTCCTACCGCTTTGGGACTAGTCGTACAAGATATTCAGTCACGGTGGAGCGCGCACTAGCGCGCACCTTGGGCGTCTAAATCTCGTGGACTTGTTCTCCAATGACCAAATACATTATACAAAATTTCAATGAGTCAATAAGCCATCAGATACTATTTTCTTGTGGAAATTCGAAGTGTGAAAATTGACTGCGTTATCTGATGATTCTGATCTCGTTGACTGAGAAAAGCTTCGCAGGAAAAGCTTCATACCAGGTCTCGATTGGTTGGCAGAATCAATCTTCCGCATGGTTACCCATATTCATAGCGAAGAACAGGCTAGTCTAAGACTCTAAAGGTCAAGTTATCACCATTGTAAATTTTCATTTCGATATATAATGTTACATTTCCGTTATCATGAACCCAAATTGTACTTTACTCATTGCCTACTCAATCAAGGTGTGGCATATGCAGCAATCGCGCTAGCCAAAGCGGCGTCAACGGTAGCCTGAATCGAAGTGGCGGTAGGAACGAGATCGGCCTAAAGGGGGTGTAGCAAGAAAAATTAGGCAAATTACAACGAATACGGAAAACACCAAGTGCAACTTACAGGGGCAGCGGCAATGAGAGCAGCCTCGAATGCAACAGTACTTGCGTTCAAAGCTATCAAATCTTGCTTGACGAGAGCTCCGATACCACCGATGGGAAGACCGTCGAAGGCAGGCTTCTTGATGACGATTTGGTTGAGGGCATCCAGGATTGTAGGCACGAAGCCTTGAACGGCGGTCAAGACAGAGTTTCCGTCAGCCTCAGAGAAAGGCGTCGGTACGACGTTCTGAAAGAGTTGCTCAGAAATATACTCGGAAATATGAGCCGCTAAATACTCACCGTCACATCTGTGGTACCCTGATTAATCGAAGTATCAAGGGTTTGAGCCTGACTGTGAATGCTCTATGGTATAAAAGGCATATGATAATGTTACGGTCAATATCTACGTTCTTATAAACGTTGGCGGCTGCTTACCAGAGCCACAGTCAAACTTCCTCCAGTAGCTGGGAAGTTGGTGATCGTCGTGTCGAGGGTGGTCAACTGACTGGAGATGGTGCTAATGTCGCTGAGGATATTAGCAACAGTTGAAGCGTAAGAAGAGACGGCGATGGAGGCGAGGACTACGAGAGAAGAGTAGAACTTCATATTGCTGATTTCTGGTCGAGATGGAGAAGTTGAGATACTTGGTCGAGCTTTATATCTCGCAAAAGTGGATGCTTTAAAAAATAAAGTCAGTCAGCTGAACATCGAGGAATGCTTGTGATAAATAGAAATAAAAGAAAGTCCTATTAGAGCGAGAAGCTTCTCAGCGACATCCCGAAGGACTTCCAGACCAAAGGCTCATGCAATTGTTTCTGGGAAAATGTTATATGTCAATCAAATGATGCACACTGACGACACCCATGCGCGCGGGTCAGCAGTGCATGAATAGAGTAACAATCCTCGTCCTTTGATCATTCGGATGCAGAATACACTATACTAGTGACCGGTGACCAACTGAATCTTACGGTAGACTTTGGCAAAGGGAAACAAAACGGGTGGCCGAGAGCGCTAGATATTTTTGTCTACGACCACTTCGAAAGTGATTCTATCTTTCAAGAACGTTGCCAAAATTCCTGTATTGATTCGATGAATAGATGAACCCCGTGGGGAAAGCGAATAGATGTGCGAATTGGGTCAGAATATGCAGAGAAGCAGAAGAATGGTGGTGGGGAATGTGGGGAAGGGACTCTAATAATAAGCCGCCTTGACAATCGCAACTACAGAAGACGAGATTTCATGAATCACAAGCTGTTGTATTATTACTTACATGTACTTACACTACAATGGCGACATTGCTAGCATGTACCCCGCTTCTCATCAATTTCATGTGGTAGATCTGATTGGGCTTCTTCTGCGTCCTGCATTCCTGTATTGACACTGCTGGAGGTACTTGATCACTGTTTCGTGTGGAAACAGCCCGGAAACAGTATACTTTGAACAAGTATCATTGGCTGGTCCGGATCAAAGCTTCGGTAACGATCTTGCTTCTTGCTCGAAATGGGCAGTTTCCCAAAAAAAAAAAACACCTATGGCCTCCAGCACTGGATCATGAGTGTAACATCCCAAAATACGATCACAGAATATCGACGGTGGATAACTTTGCTTTTTTGAGAATTGTTAGAATAGTTTTTGCAAGTTTACTGCTTAGCTTCTCTTTTAATGAAGCTTGAGGTATCTCTAAAGAAGTCTAAATCACGGAAATAGCTAGAGAAAGGCCCTTTACTCCTTCGAAACTCGATCATTGCGACAGGAAGGACAGGTGATCAAAGGCATAAACCAATTGAGTCCGTACAAGACAAACCAATGTGTATAGTATAACTGTGTCATTTCAACTGCTTGCGATGTCTTTGTATGCCCTTGGAAAGCTTGCAACCGTATCGACCCACCTTACCCCGCAGCGCTTAGAAATTGCGCTCTACGCGCATGCGGTCATGTCAGCAGACAAGGCAAAAGCAAGAAATACAAAACTTCTTTGAAACCGGGTACAATCTACAAAACTTCTGTGAAATCGCACAATAATCCTCAATCACCGCCGACGTGCAATCTGTTCGACCTCAAGTACAACGTGTGCAATTATTTTATGTTGTTTTACCGTCTGTCAGCATAAAATATTTTGAAGTTGGTTTTGTTCCAGCGCTGGCTCACCTTTGTGATCGAATTTCTGCGAATATTTAGGACAACACGACCAACTTCAACCTCCAACTTGAAGCCCTCGAGCCTTATCCCACCTGTTCGAACGCAATTAAGCGATAGCAGCCCTCGATAAGTACAGGACAGTGACATTCTGTGAATGATAATCGAGCGTACGTTGTATGGGGTTAAAATATTTGGCCAGGGGCGGTTGAGGGAAGGGGTCAAACGACATGGCGAATTCAGTCTCGATTTTCGATCGGCCGACCGTGCATATGTACGCATGAGAAGCATTATCATGGGAAGGTAAGTATGTAAGCGCGGAGGACCGCGGCCTTGTGTTCCTGGCGCTTGAGCACCGAACATCGGGTGCGGACGAAGAGCGGCGAAATCAGGAGGTGCATACAAAGTCGAGCTGCACTTGCGACCTTTCCTCCATACTTGCTCCATACAGTGAAGGTCAACAGCGCCGCCAACTCAGCGTTCACTGAGTTAACCGTTCCAAAGCACGATCACGAAAGAGCGAGACGTTGATCATATGTATCAAACATACTATACTTAATACAGTACTTTCGGTTTAGGGATCTGCTATAAGCTACAGTACTTCTGTTTTAGAAATCTGCTATAAGCCATACTAAATATCGAGCCATGATGGCTTCGCTGTTCCAGTAGCCACATATGCAAATACCAAATTAGTCCACATTCTTACCGCTTTAGGACTAGTCAATCAATATACCCAGTTGAGCGCCTAAATCTCGTGAACTTGCGTTTCAAGGACCAAATGCATCATATAAAATCTCGAGAGGTCGACAAGGTGGAAAGACCATGCTCAAGTTTTCATATAAGGAATGAGTCAATCTCAAATTCACCATATTGCCTCGAATAAGTTTTACTCAGCCACCAAAATGGCGGGAGAAACGCCCTCTAGTCCTTCAAAACTGATTCGTTGCGACGGAAAGGACAGGTGCACGAATCTTACCCCGCGGCACTTTATTGTGCGCAACGCACATAGAATCATGTCGGCAGACAATGAGAGGCACAAAAATGCAAAACTTCTTGACAACATACATAATGATACATTTTACAATCCTAAAGTACAGCCAAATCGACAGCCAATTCAGTCTGTTAGATTTGAAATACATCGTGGGCAATCCCCTACGTGTTCGTCTGTCATCTTCCAGCTGCGAATGAATTGAGATCGGTTTGGTTGCAACACTCACCTTCAATTAAATTTCTGCCAACTTTTCATGACCACCCTACCACACTTCAATCTCCAGACTCCCAGGCCTTATCCCAGCCGAGTGCACTCCGATCCCATTCACCTTCAGGTTGGCCATATCCCGACCACCCAAGTATATCCATCAGCACCCCCGCAGACCTCACGAAAATCGTACCGTCCACCTTCCCCATCCCCACATGCGTCTCCTGCTTCTCCTCCCCCTTCGCTCCCGCGCGGAAGGCACCAATCACACCGCCCGGCGGCGTGTCCCCGAAATGCTGCGCGGCAAACACCAGCGCGCGCATCGTCTTGAGGGTGTGCGCGTCGGAGTGGTACCGCACGCCCTCGATGAGCGCCGGCCAGGGGTTGTACTCCTCGTCTTTCGCGGGGTTGCCGAGCGCCTGCTGTGCGGGGTCCGGATACTTGCCCAGCGGCGGGCGCGGGACGGGGTTGAACGCCATGACGAGCGCGGCGTCGATCCTCGGCCGGCCGCGCATGAGCATGAGGAGCATCATCACGGGGAGGTACGCGCGGAGGAGCGCGGCCTTGTGCTCCCGGCGCGTGAGCACCGCGCACAGCGGGCGGACGAAGAGCGACGAGGTCAGCAGGTGCATGAGGAAGAAGTCGAGCCGCGGCTTGCGGCCTCGCCGCCCTGTGGAGAAGGTCAGCAGCGTCGCGACCCAGATGAGCTCCTCCGACTTCTGCGCGAGCTCGGCGTCGGAGAGGGTGTCGCTGATGTGCCAGTTCGCGCAGAGCCGCTGGATTTCTTCGAAGCCGCCGTTGGCCAGGACAGCCTCCATGCGCTGGCTGATGAATAGATCGGGATTGTAGGGGACGGGCTTGAGCACTTCGGATGCGTAAACTTGCTCAAGGAGCTCGAGGAGTGTGACACTTTGGGCTGGAGGAGCTTTGCTGACATGGAAATATGCCCTGCTATTGTGAATGGCTGCTTGAGCTAGGCCTGGTTTTTGATGGTATATCAAGGCTTGGAAGTCATATCGTGCTAGAAATTCAACGAACCGGTAGCGATGATAGTCTCATTTCCGAACTCCGCACCATACTAGGGCTTTTCGTGAGCAAAATAAGAGTACTGGATACATAAGACGTACGCCAATCTGAATCATTGGATGTACCCTATTCATGCGTGTTAATTCTTGCTGCTGGGACATATTATAATAAGGGCACTCACGCGCCTGCCATAACACGATTCAGCATCTCGACGCCCTTTGCATTGGCGTCATCACTGAAAACATATTTCTCAAAGGTTCCAGTGACACCGTGTTCAGTAATGGCGTTTGCAAAGAATTTGACAAAAGAGCCGTATGCACTGCAGATATAAATTATGACATCATTTCCATGCCATGAAAGGTCGAGGGGCGGAAACGAACCTCTGGTTCCCCAGATACTGAATCCAATTGTCCTTCTCCACTGAAATAGTCTTATCATGCTCTTCAACGAATTTGGGGCGTTGTGTTTTGATTTCTTCGGCGTATATCGTCTTTAGGTGTCCCGCTGGTGCGCCCAAATCATATGCGGCAAGGATGCTATACGAAATCGAGGTTGTAGACTGAAAGTCCATCCGCAAAGAATAGACAAAATGCCTTACTGGTGGCTCAGATGGTTGTGGAACCCCGATTGACGAAAGAAACAATGGTGCTCCTCAGCATCCCGCAAGAGCAGCTCTTCAGCTGTCTTCTTGGATGCGTGAGTGATACCAGGAAAGTTGAGCTGGCCTTTCTTGCTGAGCGTGTACGAAAGGTGGGCCATAGTCCTTGACGTTTTGTAGGAAGAGATACCTGTCCTTCGAAGCATGGGATGCGAGACAAAGACGCTTATTATAGTCTGAGTCTATAGGAAGTCTAAATCTGAATCCTGGTCATGCGGTACACGAAAATGACAAGGCGCGTACTGGCATGACTGAGCGGATGACACATCCTCTTCACACCAACTCTATAAGATTTGCATTCAGACATGGTTGTGAGCCGTGGCGCGCGCCAGTTGAAGGCTTTGGACGAATAGGAGGTGCGAATATATGGTGTTGAGATGATGAAAAGCCTCCGTATGCGTCACTACAACGGAAGCGAGCGCGACAAAATTGCTTACGAAATGCTGCAACGTCATCAGATTAGCCAGCGCTTATTATAATTTTTACGCTGGCTCAATTACAAGTTTTAGTCAGGTCGCGAGACCAAGGTATATGGAAGCGTCCGTCGATGCCTATGGACATCTCTGAGACCCAATACTTTTACGGGGTTTTCCGCCTGATGGGCTGTGGGCGCTTGTTGTGCTCTTTTTAGGTGGCACATTAACGCCCTCAAGTGGTAACGGTTTTATTATGACATTGGATGTCGTTGCAGAATTTTCAGAGAGAAAAAACGATTGATTCACTATATTACATTGTATGATTGTAACACTTACAACTAAGCAACTGAGCGCATAGTCACATACGTAATCTAAAAAAGAGAGCAGAAAATTAGAACGACTAAAGCTACAGTTATGTATATGCAAATAAACATTCGATGGTCATGTAAATCGTGACAAGCTAAGTGCTCGAAGAAAATGTCAATGGAAAAGAAGAGTAGTATCCGTGGTTCGTGAGTGACAGTGTTCACGCAGGAGCGCCCAGCGCTCAGCTCCTATTAAGCGTGCGTGGCGAGAAGCACTGTCCAGATCTTCAAGGCGATCGGCAGCGCCTCAGAAGGGAGTGGAAAACGAGAACGTCACAGGCGGGCCTGTAGTGGTGGTCGGACTTGCGCTCGAGGTGGTCGTAAGCTGCGGCGCAGGAATAAGCGTGATCACCGAAGATGATGTAGTCGCCTGCGCCACAGCAGAGGTGGTAGTAGGAGCAGTAGCGCTCGCGGGAGTGGTCGTCTGCACCACAGCAGAGGTGGTGGTAGGAACTGTAGCACTCGCAGGCACGGAAGCGATGACGCTAGTAGGCAAAGGGACTGTCCCTAGCGTCGTCGCACCTCCTGCTGGGGCGCAGTCCGTCGGGGTTGCAGTGACAGTCGAGACGACGGTGAGGGTGACAATGCCATTGGTGCCAATCGCGACGGTGGGTGTCACGATGGCGTTTGTCGTGGTGGCAGCGACGGTGGTGGAACCGGCGGAGGTGGAGGAGGCGTTTGTCGTGGTAGGCGTGGCGGCAGCGACAGTGTTGGCGCCGGCCGGAGTGAAGGTAGTGAAGACGCTGGTACCGGTTGTTGTGGTGGCAAGTTGGCGGCGGATTTGACGGCGGTAGTTCAGGGAAATAGTGCTGGCGACGGGGTATGGGGTGTAGCTGAAGAGGGACGCGCTGGAGGACGTCCCATTGGCAGGAGCTGTGGGTTCGGGGGCAGCGACAAGGGTGATAGTGGTTGGGGCAGCGCTATTGCTGCTGTTGCTGCTGTTGCTACCAGCGGCAGTTGCAGTTGGGTCCGGAGCAGCGACGAGAGTGATGGTGGTGGGGCTGCTGCTGCTATTGCTCGCGGACGCAGAAGCTGAACCGGTGGAACCGGTGGCTGCAGGTGTGCTCGATATGATAGTGCTAGCGGACGTCGTAGTCGCGCTACCAGTTCCGGCTGTGGCGGCGGGCGTAGACAGCGCGATGGTGGTCGCAGTAGGCGCAGCGGTAGCATCCGTAGTTGTAGCGGTACCGTCGTCGCAGTCGTCGTCGGCACCAGAACTGCCGCCCGTGCTGCCACCAGAAGCGTCCGTGCTACCATCATCGCAATCGTCGTCTCCCGCGCCACCGGTGGTGTCAGTAGCGGTCGACGCAGGGGCAGTGGCGGTCGCGCTCGTATCTGTGCCGTTCACTCCACCACTGACACCGGCTTGCTCGAAGCGCAACGTCGCATCGGCAGGAGTATCGCAGACGAGCGCGCTTCCACTCGTGCTGGGCACGGCGAAGCAGGTGAGGTTCGCACTGCACGGCGTCAAGACCCATGCGCCCGCTTCGCATTGCGCGAATTGCGAGGTGATGCAGGCCAATTGTCCGTCTATAAATAGAAGTCAGAAGGCACTCCAAACAAAGAAGGCAAAAAATCCAGCGCACCTGTACAGGAAGCATTTGCGGACAAAGTGGCATATTGAATATTAAGTTGCTGGGCCGCTAAGGCGTTTTGTTGGATACTGTTTGTGCTGGTAGCGGTAGCAGAAGTGCCTGTGCTTGTGCTTGTACTGGAGGTGCTAAGAGTGGTGGTTGTGGCAGTCGAACTTGAGCTTGAAGCTTGGCGCGCTGCGAGAGCAGGTGCAGACTTGACTGGGGCAAGTACAGCAAACACTGCGACGAGAAACACGAGAGAAGTGGCTTTGGGTGACATTATCGCGTTGTCTTTTTTATGTCGGTAGATAGTTCGAGATCAAGTCAAGTACTTGCAAAAGAATGAGTGTCGTCGACCGGTCGTCGAGGCTCCTGGCCTGGCAAAAAAGTGAAGAAAAGAAGAGAAGGAAGGAAACGTGGAAAGTAGCAAACTGGGCTGAGAAAGGCATAGTTGGGATCTGCGTTTCTTATACGGCGGATGCGCAGAGCCAGGCTATTGTCCTCCCCTTTCATTGTCGTCAGCGGCTTGGTGACAGAATCCTATTGTGCTAAATTTAAACTCCGGGGCTAAAGTGACAATGGGCGGAATTTGAATTATTACCAGGCCGCTCTGACGCCGAAGAGATATCATTGACCTGTTTATTGCGCGTCTTTGCCACCAACATGCATTGTAAAATTTGAAGTGAGTGGGAAGGGCGAAGAGGAGAAAGCTGAAAACACATATTTCTTCTCATCCTTGCAAATTTTTCAACGAACTGACTATTTGAAATCGATACAACACAGGGCCCAGGCCGTCGAATTAGGGAAAGACATGGAGAGGAAGCGATAAAATACAAGGTATAGATGATCTACGAGAAGAGCTTGTTGACGGAAGTATTGCCTTCTTGGTTCTTTTTCAGCACCTACAAACAGCGATATCAGCATCGGCTACAAGGATAAGGATATCAATCGCCCAACTAACCTTGGCAACAGCGAATTCGAAATCCTCCTGCGTAACATGTTGTCGTCTTTCTCGAAGAGCGTACATACCTGAAACAATTTATCAGATACGATTACAAGGTAAATCAAATGAAAAGGCATACCAGCTTCTGTGCAGATACCCCGCACTTCGGCACCAGAGCATTGACCCATCTTCTCCGCCAAAGCGCGCAAGTTGATACCTCTTTGCAGAGACATCTTCGAGGGGAAAAGGTCAGCAAGGGTCATGACAGTGATCGGTGGTGCTTCAAACCTTGCGAGAGTGAATACGGAGAATGGAAACACGAGCTTCAGGGCCTGGAGGGGGGAACTCGATTTTACGATCAATACGACCAGGTCGCAAGAGCGCAGAATCAAGGATATCTATCGAACAAATTCAGAAAAAGGTTCTCGAGTCAGAAATCCCAAAGATATACCTATACGATTCGTCGCCATGATAACTTTAATATTCTTCGTGGGCTCAAATCCATCCAGTTGGTTGAGCAGCTCCAGCATCGTACGCTGCACCTCCGAATCACCACCGCCACTCCCACTCTCCCCACGCGAGCTTCCAATGGAATCAATTTCATCCATGAAGATGATACTCGGCGCGTGTTCACGAGCCATCACAAACAGCTCGCGCACCATCCTACTACCCTCCCCGATATACTTCTGCACCAGCTCGCTTCCACTCACACGGATGAACTTGCAGTCGGTGTGATGTGCCACCGCACGCGCAAGGAGCGTCTTTCCTGTCCCTGGGGGCCCGTACAGCAGCACGCCTTTGGGCTGCGCGATACCGAGGGCTTCGAAGAGTTCGGGATGTTTAACGGGCAACTCGATGACCTCCTTGATTTCTTTGATTTGCTTGTCGAGACCGCCGACCATCTCGTAGGTGCTGTCGGGAACTTTCTCGACCATCATGAGCGAGACGAGGGGGTCGATTTTGTTGGGCAGGACTTTGTGCAGGGTATACGAGTCGGAGCGGAGGGCCACGCGAAGGGCGGGTTTCAATTGGTTGACGTCAATCTCGCCATCGACATCCACGACTTAGAAAGGTCAACGGTTAGAAGGGAACCTAGATAATATCAAGGTGTGGGACGCACTGTATTTGCCCTCTGGCTGCACTTTTACCAAGACTTTCGTCTTCCCCATCACTTTCACGACTTCACCGACATAGCTTCCTGGTTCGTGGAGTAGCTGAAGTTCCTCTCGTAGCAGTCGTACTGTAGATCCATCAGTAATCTCCTCCTTTAACAGACTTAGGAGAAGTATGGACCTCGGGCATTCAAAGCATTCCGTTGAGCCTCCAGACGCCTCAGATTTTGCGTCTTCTGGTTGATCAAGATTTCTGCGGCCTCTATTTTAGCCTGATAGTAGGACTTGATGCCTCCTGGCGCTATGGGTAATGTTGTTGTGGCGGGCATGATGATACGAGAGGAGTTAGGATTAGGTTAGGAGGAGACTGAAGCGTACGCGTACGCGTTCACGTTGTCTTTGTTTGGCAGTGGTAGGAGGACCAAATATCTGGCCTACACCTTCACTCCGACCCTGCTCCGACCTTTTGAAACTCGTCTTCTTCCAGTCAACTCCGTCCTGAATCCGACGGTTTGAAGTCGCTCTAACAGCATTTTCTTTTGCCAAAACACACCGACATATCCAAGACGTAGATGAAATCGCTCTCACTCCATGATTCGGAGTCTGGGCGTCATGCACATTGCATCGTGGACTGTTCAAGAACCAAGAGGCCGAAATATTTATAGAAACCCAATATTAATAGAATTCTCAACAACGCTCCCGCCAAAACAATGGCCCCAGCAGGTCTTTCTGCCCACGGAAGGTCGAGCGAATCCTGGATAGCTAAACCACCCCGACGTTTCGCGATGGCACATCCCAGAACTTACACGGTCATCCACGGCGTCGATGGAATCTGAATAATTTTCACTCCATGGTTCGAGATGTACACATGATCTGGAGTCTGGATGACATGCATCGTGGACTGTTCAAAAGGCCGACATATTTATAGAAGTTCAACAGAATTCTAAATAACGCCCCCACCAACGACAATGGTCTCAACAGGTCTTCCTGCCCACGAAAGGTCGAGCAAATCCTGGATAGCTCAACACGAAGACCACTCTGACGTTTCGCGATGGCACATCCCCGAAGGCCAATCACGCCGCGCTTTCATCAGACGCTGCGCCAGGAACGCCCTACCTGATAGGATCGCTCATTTCTTTCATCCAACACGCGCCACGCTCGCTTCAGAGAATGACGGCCAGAGCATGACGCAAGAATGGACATCCAGACAACACCGAAAGCACTGGTACCAGTACCGATCGCCTACGACGGGTGACTCGCGCCATCGGGATACGACGTGGGGTAAATTGGCAAGTATGACCAGGTTTGAGTATTGGAATATTAGTTGGTGGGTTGCTCAGGTGCGTAACATATGTTCTTGAGATTGGAACTTCCAGATTTATGTATCGATGAACAGGCCTTTACGTGGGGAAGCGTGGTGTGGGTCATCAATGGATTCGCCGTCTTCCTTCCCTTCTGCAACTCTCACTTCGGGAAGGCGTCCAATAGCAGTGGCTGGACAGCCTTCATCGGTGCGACCATATTCGAATTCGGCTCAGTTTTAGCTGTTTGGGAGGCATGGAACGCAGATACCAGGGCATTTGAATTCAACGTAGAACGAGCCGTAGCAAGGGTCAAGGAAGACGTGGAGAACGGAATGAAGCTAGTGGAGGAGACGATCGGAGGAAAGACCGGGTCGTCGCCGGCCCCTGCGTCCGTAGACGCACGCACGACGGAGAACAGCCCTATGATGGACCAGAAGGAATTTAAGGCAAGGCCGCACTGGGTCTGGTTTTCGACGGAGCGGAAATATTGGCATGAGCTGGGGTGGTATGCAGCGTTCTTTCAGATACTGGCGGCCTCGGTCTTCTGGATAAGTGGGTGAGTACCAATCTGGTCCTCATGTACACATCTAACGTCGAATTCAGCTTCACAGCTATCCAACAATACAAGACGCGATATCACCTCGTACAGATCTTCTAGATGGCATCTTCTGGGTTCCGCAGGTAATCGGTGGCACTGGATTTGTGATTAGCGCGTGAGTTGTCCTCAGTGATTCTACACTATTCCATGCCTCATTTCTCTCGCAGTACCTTTATCATGTTGGAATCACAGCATGTGTGGTGGAAACCTCGCCCGTTATCACTGGGATGGCATGTTGGATGTAAGCCACCCACAGTTTTTATTTTTGGAAGTCGCCGTCTTATCGCAGTCTGTAGTTTGGAACTTCGTGGGCAGTGTTGGTTTCACGCTATCTGGAATATTTGGGTTCTACAAGGCGCATTGGGGGATGTACCAAAGCTCTTTGTCAACATTCTGGGGAGGATGGGCTTTCTTGATTGGGAGTGTGGTTCAGTGGTATGAGAGTGTGAATACCGTATGAAATGTTTATACCCTCTCGGCCTTGTAATGACCAGCTATATCCGATTGGCCTCGTTCCAGAGCACAGATAGAATCATGCTGTTGACGACACGATGCAACATGCTACGTCTTTTGTTAATGGATGCTTCTTTTCCGCAGTGCGTTGAGCAGACAGCTGGTCAGCCTTCCCACCTTCCCGCGGCTGCAGTCGGCTTGATATTTTGGAGTAAATGCTCGGCACTGATTCATTACTCTACCTTGAACTTTTCCTCGAACAATCGAAGGAACCAAAACACCTAATAATGTCGCTAGCTAGAAATATGGGGACATGACACAAGCAGACGTTGAAGAACTTAGAACTTCGAATAAGCGCCCGTCGCAACGTGATGGACGCGTTGTGTAACATCCGCCCAAAAGTTCCGAAGGTTCCTTCGAAAATTAGGTGGGAATTTTCCCAAATTAGATCAATCCCTGAATAAAGCAATGGCGCGTTTCTTTCTTTCTTCAACCCTTCCGCCTTTCACTTACCTTACTGCCATGAATTGCCCCAACGTCCTGGCACACGGAACATGCTCTGACGATGCCTGCACTTTGGTCCACAATATCTTAACATGTGACTATTGCAGTCGGGTGTTCATGACGGAAGATTTGTATGCCGTCCATCTCACCAGCAAGAAACACAAAAAACGCGTCCTTGGCACCTCCTTCGCCGACCATTGTGGTATTTGTGCTATAAACATTGGCGGTGGACCGCACTTTTGGAATATGCATTTGGCTGGCAAAAAACATCGCTCAAAAGCGTTAGCTATGGGCGTTTCGCCTGATGTTGAACCTCAGGCCCCGGCCAATACCGCCCACGCAGACTTTTGTGACCTCTGTCAGTCTTTGATCAATAAAAGCCATTGGACCTCGCACATAAACGGGCGGAAGCATAAGTCGCGACAGGTGTTTACGAGGTATAGGAATGCGGTCGAAGAGTCCGAGACCGACAAAAATGGCATCTCCATCGCGGGTCTATTCGACTTTGATTTTGTGGAACCGGCTGCGGCTGCGGCTGGAGTACGAAGCACGGCGACGATTACCACCTCGCTCCCGCACTCAAACTGCGTACTTCAGGAGTTCAGGCTCGCATCATCCCAAGGGACCCGGACTACTACCCCTGCGTAAGGAACCACCTCTCTATCTCCTTCTCCATTAACGCTTTCTTCTAGTTTCTCAGTTGCCCTTGATGGAACTACCAGGGAGGTGCGAACGATTGCCCCCATCAAGTTGGTCATTACGCTTAGGCAATCGTATATTGGACGCTACGAAGACCGCCTCGAACTCACCTTCAGAGATACTCAACTCCAGAAGGCATTCGTGATCACACGCACTCTCAAAGCTATACTTGGAAATAAGGCCGACCACGAAGCGTTACGCCCAAGAGCACCGTACGTACCACGCACGAAGTCAGCTCGTTACGACATCAGGGACGTCGTTGAAGGTGTCAAACCTCCCACAGTCAAGGCCATTCATTATATTGGAAGGTTACCAAAAGCAGTTATTCCACCGCGTTTGAAAGCCTTGCTATCTGGATCGGAAGGGAGGAAGGCAATCTTGAAGAACATCCACGAGCTATTCATTCCCAAGGACTTCGATAGCAAAACTTACGCCACTCGGTTCAAATATTTGCTCTGGATCGAGGAGGTCAAAATGGAGTGAGTTGAGCAGCTTGATCACCTTGCCGCGGTTCTTTAATTGTCATTCAAATTTGCAGAGCGGATTTAGAGCGCTATGACATCCCTGACGCAACTCTTACGCGTCATAATCGATTTTACTAGTGAGGCCCTCTCTATCAAGTATGACCTTATAGCTAAATGGTACTTTATGTTTAGCTTGGCGGTACCCGGTTTAGCTGAAAAGCGGCCAAGTGTCTTGGTTGGTGACCAAATACTTGTTCAAGAACGAGGTGCCACCGATGGCCGCTGGTATGAAGGCCATGTACATTTTGTTCGCCAAGCAGATGTTGGCCTCTGTTTCCATACCAGCTTTGACCGATTTCCCGCAGACCGGCGCTTTCATGTGCGGTTTAAATTGAATCGTATCCCTATGAAGCGCCAACACCAGGCTATGGATACGGTGTTCAATGAGGAGAGGATCCTTTTCCCGATTGATCACCATCTACCTCAGAGACCTCCTCGAGTGGCCTTGAAATTATTCAATGGGCTGTTATCCAAGAATGAGCCCCAGTTGCAAGCAGTTGCGTCGATCCTGAGCTCGCCTGCTGGAAGCCCCCCCTTTGTCGTCTTTGGCCCGTAAGTAACTCCCTGTAGACTCGTATTTGCGAACTATAATTGATCTGGCATATCCAGGCCTGGTACAGGCAAAACCATCACCATCGTCGAAGCTATTCGACAAATCGTGGCCGAAGTTCCAAACGCGCGGATCCTCGCCTGTGCCCCAAGCAATTCTGCCGCTGATCTCATCGCCGTCCGTCTCGGTGCAGCTCTGACACCAACAGAACTTTTCCGCTTTTACGCACCATCCCGTTCGAAAGATCAGGTCTCTGACTCATTGAAGCCCTACGCCCACATCGTCGACGGCCACTTCTCCGCCCCTATCGTATCACGGCTGAGACGCTACAACGTCATCGTCTCTACCTGCGTGTCTGCGTCGTTCGCTGCTGGTGTTGGAATGCCGCGCGGGCATTTTACGCATATCTTCATTGATGAGGCGGGTCAGGCGACGGA
Source organism: Pholiota molesta (assembly GCA_014925825.1). Lineage (NCBI taxonomy): Eukaryota > Fungi > Basidiomycota > Agaricomycetes > Agaricales > Strophariaceae > Pholiota > Pholiota molesta. The sequence continues at coordinate 126,178 of JACGCK010000081.1, forward strand.
GCCTGAGGCGTTCGTGTCGATTAAGATGATGGCGGATAGTCGGACGAATGTGGTTTTGTCAGGGGATCCGAAGCAATTGGGTCCGATTATTCGGTCGCAGTTTGCGAGAGAGTTGGGATTAGAGGTTAGCTACCTGGAGCGCTTGATGGTGATGCCTTCGTATAACCTGAACACCTCATATGGGCGAAGGTCAGTATATTTACCAACTTCAAGCATCCTCCTTTGGTGCTAATTGTATTCAACTATAGTGTTATCAAATTGACGAAGAACTTCCGCTCGCATAACGCCATCCTTTCTTTCCCAAATGAAAGGTTTTACGACAATGAGCTTGTACCGTGCGCCAATCCAACGACCATCAACAAGTACTTGAACTCGTCGTACCTGCCATCGAAGAAGTTCCCTGTCGTTTTCCATTCCGTATCTGGAAAGGATGACCGCGAGGCATCATCCCCGTCCTTTTTCAACATTGATGAAGTATTGCAAGTGAAATCCTATGTTCAGCAACTCAAGCAGGATAGGAACTTCCGTACCAGTATGCAAATTTGTTTTGTGTTCACTGTGCTTGATGTAGAGGACGCTAATTCCTCTTTCTTTTAGCCGATGCTGACATCGGTATTATCGCGCCATACCACGCCCAGTGTCTTAAATTGAGAAGTGCGCTGCGCAGTGTTGCGGACAGCGTCAAGGTTGGATCGGTGGAAGAATTTCAAGGCCAAGTTTGTAATTTTCTTTCCGCTCTGAACTAACATTGCTAACTTTGTGCCATACTACAGGAGCGCTCGGTGATAATTATATCTACCGTTCGAAGCAGCAAGGAGTTCGTGGAGTATGATTTGCGCCACACTCTTGGGTTCGTCGCGAATCCTCGCAGGTTCAACGGTACGTACATCCTGCGTAATTACTTGCGAATGTTTTTAATGACTCTATATGTGCAGTCGCCGTAACACGCGCTCAGGCGCTTCTCATCGTTGTTGGAGACCCTCAAGTGCTCTCGCTCGACCCTTTATGGCGGTCCTTCCTCAACTACGTCTACCTCAATGGCGGCTGGACAGGTCCCGATATTACTTGGGATCCAGAAGAGCCCGTCGACGAGAAAGGCGGATATGATCAGAAGGTTCGCAGTGCAGCCCAGCTCGATATGAACGACTTTGCACGTCGCATGGAAGAGTTGACCCTTGCCGAGGTCGAAGATGACCTGGATGCAAATGTTGACCGACCTTGGCGCGACGTCGAGTGATCTTCTAAAATTTCCTTGCTAAGACCTCCATGCTTTCACTGAATATTTGCTGTTTGATATCCTATCTTTGCGCTTGTCCTGTTTTTTGTTTTCTGCATCATCGCCGCTGATTACTTTACAAATGGTACCCTAATTATATACATGATCATCAGTGCTACATATATTCTTGGTGTCTTGCCATACTTATACATTCTTCTACGATAATTGATACCAATCATTACTTTTCATTGAGCACAGTCGGAAGCCTCAGTCGGCTAGAGCTAGGCTAGAGCTCCGAATGTTTGGTACTCAGGCCGCACTTTTCATCTGTTTTGAAGAGCACGCACTCCACGGATACTACGATTGGCCTCGTTCCAGAGCACAGATAGAATCATGCAGTTGACGACACGATGCAACATGCTACATCTTTTGTTAATGGATGCTTCTTCCGCACTGCGTTTAGCAGACAGCTGGTCAGTCTTCTTATCTTCCCGCAGCTGCTGCCGGGTGGAAATTTTGGAGTATAAATGCTCTGAATTTTTGTTCTACCTTATACTGTTCCTTCAGACATGCAAAGCAGTAGAATATCTACTGATGCGTTGGATAGAAGTACTGGGACAGAACACAAGCAGATGTTGAAGAACTTCAATGATTAAATATTAAGCGCCCGTCGCAACGTGATGGACGCGTTGTGTCACATCCGCCTAAATGTTCCGAGGGTTCCTTCAAAAATTCCTGCCCAATTCAGATCAATCCTCTCATTATTTAAGAGTCGGCAGCGTTTCTCTCCTTCTTAAATCCTTTCCCAGCTAGCTTTACCTACTGTTCTACCATGAACTGCCCTAACGTTCTTGCCCATGGGACGTGCTCCGATGTCGCTTGCACATTTGTTCATAACGTTCTGACATGTGACTATTGCGATCATGTGTTCGCAACGGAAGATGACTATGCCATTCATCTCACCACCGACCAGCACAGAAGCCGCGTTCGCGGGACCTCTATTATCGAGCATTGCGCTATCTGTTTTGCCAATGTTACTGGCGGAGAGCGAGCGTGGAAGCTGCATCTGGCTGGCCGGAGGCATTTCTTAAACGCGTTGGCCAAAGGCGTTTCGCCTAATATAGAACCTCAGGGTCCAAACGCTACGGCCAGCGCAGAAGTTTGTGACCTCTGTCGATGTTTGGTCCAGAAAAACCATTGGACTTCGCACACAAACGGGGAGAAGCATAAGTCGCGTCAAATGTTCACTCGGTATAGGAATGCGGTCGAGGAGTCGGAGACCGACAAAAATGGCATCTCCATCGCGGGTCACTTCGACTTCGACCTAGTAGAACCGGCTGCGGCTGCGGCTGGAGTACGAAACACGGCCACGATTACCACCTCTCTGCCCAACTCAAACTGCGTGCTCCAGGATTTCAGGCTTGCATCCTCGCAAGGAAGGCGAACATTCACTCCTGCGTAAGATACCCTTCTCTGTGTTTTCTTTGTCGTTAACTCTTTGTTTGTAGTTTCTCTGTCGCCCTCGATGGAACAACGAGGGCAGTGCGCACGAACACCCCCATCAAGCTGGTCATCACTCTCAGGCAATCGCATATTGGACGCTACGAAGACCGCCTCGAGCTCACCTTCAGAGATAACCAGCTCCGGAAGACCTTCGTCATTACACGTACTCTTAAAGCCATCATTGGGAGCAAGGCCGACCACGAAGCGTTACGCCCAAGAGCGCCGTATGTACCACGTTCGAGTCTACGCGTCACGATATCAGGGACATCGTTGAGGGCGTCCGACCGCCTGCGCTCAAGTCCATTCGCTACATTGGAAGCCTACCAAAAGCAGTCATTCCACCACGTTTGAAAGCCCTGCTCTCTGGATCCGAAGGGAGAAAAGCAATCCTGAAGAATCTCGAAGAACTGTTCATCCCGAAGGATTTCAATAGCAAGACTTATGCCAATCGATTCAAATATTTGCTCTGGATCGAGGAGGCCAAAATGGAGTAAGTTTAGCAGGATGATCGCCTTTTCCCGCCTATCTAATTGTTTTCAAAATTTGGCAGAGAGGATCTCGAACGCTATGACATCCCCGACGCGACTCTGACGCGTTTTAACCGATATTATTAGTAAGGCTTCATTCATCAAGTATATCTTTCTTTCAGCTAAATATTATTTCCCATTTAGCCTGGCGGTACCCGGTCTAGCTGAAAAGCGGCCGAGTGTCTTGGTTGGAGACCAAATACTCGTTCAAGAGCGAGGTGCCACCGACGGCCGCTGGTACGAAGGCCATGTCCACTTTGTTCGCCAAGCGGAAGTTGGTCTCTGCTTCCACACCAGCTTCGACCGATTCCCTGAAGGCCGGCGTTTCCACGTGCGATTCAAATTGAACCGCATCCCGATGAAGCGCCAACACCAGGCGATGGACACGGTATTCACCGAGGAGAGGATTCTTTTCCCGGTTGATAGACACCTCCCTCAGAGACCGCCCCGAGTGGCTTTGAAACTGTTCAATGGGCTGCTGGCCACGAATGAGCCGCAGCTGCAGGCTGTCGCGTCGATCCTGAGCTCGCCTGCTGGGAGCCCGCCATTTGTTGTCTTTGGACCGTAAGTAACATTCTTTCGACTCGCCTTTGCAAACGGTAATTGATTGAACATATACAGGCCTGGTACAGGAAAAACCATTACCATCATCGAAGCTATTCGACAAATCGTGGCTGACTTTCCACACGCGCGTATCCTCGCCTGCGCCCCAGCAACTCTGCTGCCGATCTCATCGCCCTCCGTCTGGGCGCCGGGGGCCTGACTGAATCGGAGCTCTTCCGCTTCTACGCCCCCTCCCGCTCGAAGGACCAGGTATCCGACGCATTAAAGCCCTACACCTGCGTCATCGACGGCCACTTCTCCGCCCCGCTTGTGTCGCGGCTGAAGCGCTACAACGTCGTCGTCTCCACCTGCGTGTCCGCGTCGTTCGCTGCTGGTATTGGGATGCCGCGCGGGCATTTCACGCATATCTTCATCGACGAGGCGGGGCAGGCGACGGAGCCTGAGGCGTTTGTGTCCAAGATGATAGCGGATAGTCGGACGAATGTGATTTTGTCTGGAGATCCGAAGCAGTTGGGTCCGATTATTCGGTCGTCGTTCGCTAGGGACCTGGGATTGGAGGTTAGCTACCTCGAGCGCTTGATGTCGATGCCTGCGTATAACCTGAACACCTCATATGGGCGAGGGTGAGTTTTGTTCAGAAATTTTGAGGGTTTGGGTTCTTTAGTGTTGATTGCAATTCTCCATAGTGTTATCAAGCTGACCAAAAACTTCCGTTCACATAACGCCATCCTTTCTTTCCCGAACGAAAGGTTTTACGACAACGAGCTTGTGCCATGTGCAAGTCCGGCGACCATTAACAAGTATCTAAACTCGTCGTATCTGCCAGCTAAAAAGTTCCCTGTCGTTTTCCATTCCGTGAGCGGAAAGGATGATCGAGAGGCTTCATCTCCGTCCTTCTTCAACATTGACGAGGTCCTTCAAGTTAAATCATACGTCCAACAACTCAAACAGGACAGGAACTTCCGCACTAGTACGCAATTTTATTCTATGTTCACTGCGCTTGGTGTATAGGACACTGATTTCTTTTCTCTTAGCCGATGCTGACATCGGTATTATTGCACCGTACCATGCCCAGTGTCTAAAATTGCGAAGTGCATTGCGTAATGTTGCGGAGAGCGTCAAGATTGGATCGGTCGAAGAGTTCCAAGGACAAGTTCGTAATTTTCTTCCCGTTCTGAACTGGCGACGCTCATGTTATGCCATACTACAGGAGCGCTCGGTGATAATTATATCTACTGTCCGAAGCAGCAAGGAGTTCGTGGAGTATGACTTACGCCATACTCTTGGCTTTGTCGCGAATCCTCGCAGGTTCAACGGTACGTATATCCTGCGGCGTTACTCTCGACTTTTTTTTTTTGCTGACAATATCTATACATGCAGTCGCCGTGACGCGCGCGCAAGCGCTTCTCATCATCGTCGGAGACCCTCAAGTACTCTCGCTCGACCCGTTATGGCGGTCCTTCCTGAACTACATCTATCTCAATGGCGGCTGGACAGGCCCTGAGATCACATGGGATCCAGAAGAGCCTGTTGACGAAAAGGGCGGATATGATAAGAAGGTTCGCAGTGCAGCTGAGCTCGATATGAATGACTTTGCACGTCGCATGGAAGAGATGACTATGGCCGAGGTCGAAGATGACCCAGACGCGAATGTTGACCGACCTTGGCGCGATGTTGAGTGATCTCCTGGAATACCCTTGCTAAATACTTGCATGCTTTCACTGAAAAAGATATCCTATCCTTTGCGCTTGTCCTGTTTTTGCCGTCTGCATCATCGCCACTCATTATTTTACAAATGGTACCCTAATTATTACATGATCATCAGTGTCACATATGTCCTTGGTGTCTTGCTATATACGTTTTTGTATAAACACACTGTTTGCTTTGCGTTCGGTTTGCTACAATAATTGATACCACTCATTGCTTTTCATTGAGCAAAGTTGGAACCCTCAGTCGGCTAGAGCTCCGAATGTTTGGTAATAAAAATAACATAATAGCTGCGACGATCATCCTGGAGCCAAGCCAACTGAACCAGCAGTGGATAAGTGGTGGCTGTGGTGGTTCAGGATCTCTGGTAGCATGTGCATCCAGTGTGCATCCATCGCCAATCCTTGGTAATCTATTTTTAGACCTCGACATAGTGCGAGAGACTGCTCTGGCCTTTGGGAATTGTGGGGAATTTTCAAGGCAAATATGTATTGAGAACCGTTTTTTAAGAGTCTGTCGCTTAGACTGCGCCGTTAGAATGTAGGCTTACTGCTGAAAAGATCCTTGCGTCGAGAAATCTAACGTCTTTTGGATTATCGTCGGGCCATGGGACATGGAGTTGTGAGTCTTATGACGGCTCTGTTTAAACGACATGCTTCTGATACTGATACCATCTCAACATCAATCTCTGGCGATTAAGTATTAGAGGGCTTAAATCCGAAATTCCGAATGCGTTTACTCAGGCGGCGGGAAAGTAACTATGCCTGTTAATGAATTACGACGGCCCTGAAGGAAGGAGCTCTACGACGAGATTGACGCCCACTATCAATGTTGATTTGACTTTAGGCTGCGCAGTCCAAAACAAAAAAAGTACAAGGCACTCGCTGTCTAATTAACGACTAAAATACTTCTCATCGCTCCCCCTACTCACGACTCGCCTGACATGCGAAGTACACCCCAAATAACTCATAGGATGAGATAATGTCTGCAAGTCAATTGGCTCCAAACCGAAATACGTGTACCTTATCATTGCGTGCGCATTTCGATGCATACCGCTGCTTATCGTACCCAGTTTGTTTCTGGAATCTATTATAATACGCGGAAGATTCTCATACATCCAGCGGTAACCAGAAAATATGCCTCGACACAGAACCAACCTATTTTCTGCGAATTGCGCTGGTTCTCTCTCAGGCCGCACTTTTCGTCTATTTTGAAGAGCACGCACTCCACGGATACTATGTACCATCCTTGAAAATACCTCACGGCACAACCGACCATGGCTCAATGTCCGATACCGCATCGAATATATATTCTTAGCTATACTGCATAGCCTGCTTTGAATTGCTCAATGACGGCACTATGACGAGATTGAGTTGCACGATAGGTTGGGAGTTGCACAATAGGCTGGTTTGGTATTTGGGCGCGCTGTTCCCTCGCTCTAATCAGTCCCACGATGGGCTATGATATCCGTTTGTAAGTGCGGGAGGCCTTTTCTAGAGAACTTGCCTCTGGAAGGCGCGACGATCTGCAGGTGAAAAAACTCAATTGCTAGAAAGTCTATGGATAATATGCAAACGGACATCAATCAGACAAGAATAAAGGTGTGTTCGTCATCGGACCGATATTCCAAGGGTTGTCTGCCACACATCCATCGAAAAGAACGGAGAAAAGCGTAAGGCAAGGTCATAACGCAATTATCAGCCGACCAGCGGAACCCCGCTATGATAATTCATGGCCGCAAGCGCCCGCCTCTACGCAACACTCACCCTAAAATTAAACGCCTTTGGCAGGGCTTGAAGACATGCGGACGTCGGATACGTGCGCTCTTGATGCAAAACAGACGCCCACTGCCGCCGCAGACTGCCGCAATTTTTGGCGATGCATCGTAAAATAATATGTAGCGGACACGGCTCGCCTGCGATAGTGAGATGTGATTGTGAAGTGGACGAGTGAAGATAAGTAATGATATTGTTTTCTGTGCCTTACATAGATTCTCAGCTTCTCGAAGCACCAAGACCACTTGTGCCTGTGATTTAGGTGGGTGGGTCAAGACAAGCCCGATTAATTATGGTATGTGTGTTTCCCAAAATAAAACGGGGTGCCTGGGCTCTTAGGAATATGATTCTTGCCCTTCCTGCCTGCCTCGAGGCTGGTGCTGAGCGTACCCAGGTAACATAATATTGTACTGATTCACTGGGTGCGGAGCCTATCATCTGGGTCGGGCGTGTATGCAAATAACCCAAGGAATTAGGAAGCTCAGGGAACGTATCAAAACTATTGGCGCACTGCACAAATTCTCTTCATTTTACCGCGCGTTGGACGCCCAATTACGCTCCATTCGAGCCTCGATATTTCCCGCGTCATCGTGGGCACGCTCTGCGAGTGGGAGTGTGAGCGTGCCGATCCCACGACGGCGGCGGCGGCAGGCGAGCGCGGGATACATATGCCTGACGCGACCGCACCGCACCGCACCTGCCTGCGCAAGGCTGTGCTCTGCGTGTACGCGCGCAGGCGGCGATGCGCGTCCATGGGAGATCGGAGTCGGAGGGGGCGTAGCGACGCCGGGCGCGCGGCGGCCGCTTGGTGTGGTTGTGCGTCTGGGCTGAGCGCACGGTCACCGCACCTGCCTGCGCAAGGCTGTGCTCTGCGTGTACGCGCGCGCGGGCGGAAATGCGCGTCCAAAGGGAATTGAAGTCGGAGGGGGCGTGGCGACGCCGGGCGCGCGGCGGCCGCTTGGGTCCGCCTTGACGTGTCTACGTACGCATACAGTGCGTATCATTTCGTGGTCAGCGCAGACGGCACACTCGAGGCGCATGCGTGCGGGTGTGCTTTCTGTAATCGCCGATGGGCGTTCTGGGTGCCTGCGTGCAGGTTTAAATTGGAACGGTGGCTGTGGGAGGGGCGGCGGGGCCTGGGGCCTGATGATCACGATTTCAGCAGCACAGATCTGGATTACTTACGGAGGAGTGACGACGGGGCGGTGTGTATATGGGCTTACGCGCGACCCACGGGTGCCCACGCCCATTTTACTTACTTACCTCCACTGCAGTAAACTATAATTATTCTGCTACAAATGGGCCATGGGCTGAGCCATCATCATCAGCAGTCCAATATTAGCGTCCGGACCCATTGGAGGGTTCCTTTTCTTCCCTGATGCAGACACCACTGCGATGACAGCACCGGAATGAACCAAGAATGAACTGAACCACCCGTGTGGTGCCTTCTGTCAACGGCGATTTCTACGACGCGTATGGTGCGCTGCTGATATTATTGGACAGGAGGCAAGATTAGGAATTTTGGATCAGATAAGACGGCCAGTGTGTAGTTATCGGGACTTTTGAAGGCTGAAGAGATAGACGGTGTGCTCTTCAGATGCTTAGAGGTGTCAATGCGATATATAGGTAGGGAAAGCGTGTTTTGGAGGTGCACGCGAACGTTCGATAGTAAGCATGCATGGTTATTTTTACTTTGATGTAACTTGCACGGTTAGTGCGCCACATACATTTGGGTGGGTTGAGCAATATATCGCGATTTGTTAACGAAAACTTCAGGATTGCTCACTATGACAATGATTGGTTTAAAACCTTGTCTGCGCGTGGATCTGCATCTATCTGCATGCGTGGAACCGAAATGATTAGTAGTAATCTGAACGGTCGCAGTAAAATTGTCTGCGAAATTGAATATGCCAGTGACGGTGACAGCAGCCAGTCATACATACCCTTCTGCCACGAGCCTGACTGAACGTTGACGCTGAGGGCCAATTGCCCATGGGCATAGACCACCATAGAAAAATCATGGAGATAAGAACCCAGACACGCTTCGTGACCGTTGTGTGAATTGAGCGGTGAGAGTGAGACGGCCATTGGTCAAAAGTGACAAGTCTCTGTAGCTGTAAGATGTAATTAAGCACGCACTTGATGATACTATGAGTCTGACAATCAATGAACAGGCCTAGAGCTCAGATAGCTAGCTTGGCTTCGGCATATCGACAGTTTTTGAGGCTCTAGCTGAGACTAATCACCAAACTGAAATCCGCGTTTGTGCTTTCCTTCATGTAGCCTGAGTGATGCCAAGTTCGCTGACCATACACGATGCCATTTTGCAAGCTCCTGCTCCAAATGTGGTGTAGAGGTATGAAGTTCAAGCGTATGAACTGCCTCATGCATGTACGTGCCATCGCTAGTCGTGTTGCACGGATGCATTGTCAGAAGTATGAATTGAATTGAGGCTGAATGAGAAAGGGTCTCGAGAGGTCCAGCCCAAGTCCGATGTTTCGCGAAATTGAAGGTGGCACATGCTGCCAGAAAAACGAGGACGATGACTAGTATAAGTCTTTGGTTGTTAAGGACTCTTGCTCCCGAGGACTGACAATGTGGGGGTGAGTGCGAACCAGGTGGTGAGCTGGATTGCGAATGATTGTGCCTGTGGTTCAGGCACACGAGCCGGCTCGTGGTGGGCCAGATATACAACGGGTAGAAGTCTAATCGCTTTTGTGCCTGGAACCGCTCCCTCCCTCAGCCCTCTCCCCAGCACCACCACATGCCTGTCACTTCCGACGATCCACTAGATGAAGTCCTCAGGCCGCCCTCAGACGAGACCCCAGAAGCGCGCGAACTCAGGGAGCAGAGAGAGGCAGAGGCACGCCGCATCAGCCAGGCCATCGATGCCAGTATCAAGGCTGAGCGCCAGGCGCGCAGGAAAAGGCGCATTGTGAGGCTGTTGCTGCTCGGTCAGAGCGAATCGGGTGAGCAATGCTGCCAGTCGGTCATGAACATCCCCTACAGTGACTAATTCGGGTGCGAATCCTAGGCAAATCCACCACATTAAGGCGTGAGTCGACTGCATTCAGCTATTGATACGGTACTGACGATAAATAGAATTCCAACGGCTGTACACGCCTACTGCATTCCGCGAGGAGCGGATACTATGGCGGGCTGTAATACAGCTCAATATTGTGCGGTCAATACGGACTATCATCGAGGCGCTGTCTACCCCAATGCCTAACTCCCCATATTCGTCGCCGCGGTCACGCGCCCGGAGCATATCCCGTACCAGACATCCACCATTTCCCTCGAACAACAGCAATTCCAACCATGGGCATGGAAATGGACATGGAAACAGTAATGGCGGCGACTTGCAATTTTCGTACGGCGGCTCTCCCCCACACTATCCCCCTGTCCCGCGGCAACCACGTCAAAATTACTACTCAGACCCCGATGCAGACTACGAGCCCGACTCGGACACCGAATTCACCATCGCGAACACCTCGTATCCGCACGGGTCGTCCAACTGCAATAATAATAATAACAATCACAGCCCACGATCAGAGCCATCCGGCTCCTCCACCAGCACCCTCGCGCACACGCCCTTCGAGGTCCTGAAAGCGCGCCTGCTGCCGCTGCAGCACATCGAGGCGCTCCTCATCGCGAAGCTCGTGCCCCCGAACGAGGAGGAGGCGACGCAGCTCGCCGCGCCCGGGCGCCCCTCGCCCACGGAGTCGCACTTCTCGCCCCGCGCGCACGGCCACGGCCACTCGCGCAGCCACTCCTCGTACAGGACCCAGGAGATCTTCGTGCGCCCGGGGCCCGGGTGGAAGGGCGGCCTGTCCCGCGCGCGGGTGCATTTTCCGGGGCACTTCGACACGTATGATTTTGACCCGCCGACGACGGTCAATGGGCACCGCCCGATGAGCGCCGGGAACACCGGATTGGAGACGCCGGATGAGCCGCAGGAGGTGCTCCATTCATGTCGGAAGGATATGATGCAGCTGTGGGGCGACGAACATGTGCGGGATATTTTGCGCAGACGGAAAATCCGGCTGGAGGAAGGGAGCGGCTTGTGAGTTTCCATTTCTTGCGGATAATTGCTTGACACGATTCGTTTTGTGCTGTCCTAACTTTATTTCTGGATTTATGAAGTTTTTTGGACGACCTAGAGCGGGTGACGGGCTTGAAATACATGCCCTCGGATGATGACGTGCTCAAGGCGCGGCTGAAGACGGTCGGCGTATCGGAGTACAAGTTTGAGATGGAGATCAGTGCGGGGCGGGACAGCGGGACGGAGTGGCGGATCGTCGACGTGGGTGGGAGTCGGAGCCAGCGACGTGGGTACTCAGTTCCTTCCTTTCCTCCCAATTCCCTCTATATGTGGCTTAGTGTACTGATGGTGTTTGTTGTGTGGGGCGAACAGCGACGTGGGCTCCATTTTTCGACGATGGTCAGTGAATTTGTTGCCAGTTTCCATTATTATAAACTAACGGCTGTATTCTGGAACGAATAGTGGACGCGATTATTTTCCTCGCGCCAATATCTGGCTTCGACCAGGTTCTCTCGGAAGATAGGACGGTGAATCGGCTGGTAAGTGATGCGCCTCTTGTCGGTAAAATAGATGCTCATCATTTGTGCAGGAAGATTCTGTCCTCCTGTGGAAGGCTGTGTGTTCTTCTAAACTGTTGGCAAACGTCGACCTAGTCCTCTTCCTCAACAAGTGTGATTTGTTGGAGAAGAAGTTGAATTCTGGAATTCGGTAAGTCTCCTTTCCTGTTCCTCTTCCTTTACTCTGCTCCCCCATCCTTGGGTAGCTTGGGAGGGTGTTAAAGTCCAGCCTGGCCTATCTGTGGCCTATTGTTCAGTCAGCATGTGTATCCCGTGGCATTTTTTTCATATTTCCCTTTCCGCCCTCGCTTTTACCCACTTGTACTACAGCCGCTTTGGAGACCGACGTATTGATGCCATTTTTCTTCCACGCAGATTAGCGAAATATGTCCGCAGTTACGGCGACCGTCCAAACGACCTCGATAGCGTCAGTAAATGTGCGTGATTTTCTCCCAATCACAGCTTTATCATCGCATTTAACTCATTGGTGTTCGCTTAGATCTTCGGGGGAAGTTCAGCGCGATTCACCGAGAATATTCACCGAACCCAAGGAAATTTTACGCTTTCTGCACGAGCGTTACTGATACAGCCACTACTGCGGGTATTATTGCTAGCGGTAGGTCGTTTTGATGGCTACTTCTATACAATGATTAAAATCTTGACATTCCGCAGTTCGTGACATGGTCATCCGGCAACATTTGAAGCAGTCCAAACTTTTGTGAAAGTTTTCTGCGTTCACACTTTAGTTTGCCCAACGGTGTTTTGCATCGTGGCAATACCATCCTCAATGATTCTCTCTTCATCTTTGGATTCCTAATTTCTAGCGCTAGTCGTGGCAATCTCGCGCGATTTATATCTTGTACCATTTCATTGACATATCACGACTACACGACGCCCACGATCCAAAAATTCTGGCTACGACCCTTCCTCTGCACTTATGCGATCGGAAGGCAGTGTAGAACGAACGAAACACGTTTCCTGTTAATCTTGCTGTTCTCGTTTTCTTGTTATCCAAAGGATCTATCCAACTATCCATACCCCCCAGCCATTCACATTACCCAGATGTACCCCTCATCGACATCCTCATCTCTCACCACCCAGATCTGTCCATGCCGCCAACCCCCTGTACAAAAGGCGCGACTTCATTCGGAGAATACTCCACCATCATAAGGAATCTCTTACACCTGCATTTATCCCCCATCTCTCGCACCGCCTTCAATATGCATTTAGTTTGTCCTTCAAGGACCCTGTATCTATAAAAATGATTGGGAAAAATCATATTTTATCTCTTTCTCAATGTCTCCGAATATGCTTACCTACATTTTGAAGGCTGCGCTACTTCTTTCTTTTGGCTTTTTTGATGGAACTATTAGGGTATTCCACGGTACAAAAACTGGGATCTACTTAGGACCCACCTCTCTTTCTTTCACTCTGAATCCCCTGATCCGTTTGTGGACCTTCTTTGACCTCTATTATCATCATCTTCCTCTTCTGTGGCTTCTTCAATTCTTTCCCCCCTGCTCGGTCCCTTTTGTCCAGATTTCGATCTGTTGTAAGCTTATCCTTATAGATGTTGGTATCTCTATCAAACCCTCATTTCCGCCCCCCTCGTCCTTAAATCACACCCCTTCTTTTCCTTCGGCATTTTCCCCTGGAGCCTGGGTATGTATAATTGGATGTACATATTTCTGTAGCTCTGCAGTTGCGCTTCTCTCTCACACCGCTTGCCACGTTCGATTCAGGTCAGTTCGAGTCCGAGTCCTATCATAGCCGCGAAATCTTTTGGACTTGTAGATGTCCACTATCTATGGCGTTTGGCGTGGAGATGGAGTTATGCCGACGCGGTAGTACGTTTTCTTTTCTCCACCTAATCATGACTGCACATCTATCGCTGGCAGCCAGCCTGCGTGAACCGCATGCCACATAGTCTGTGTAAGCACATGGATGTGGGAATCGAGCGGGGGCCTCGCAGCAGACCAAAGCGTTGGTAGGCGAAAAATATCGATGGTGAACCGGTGACAAGACTTCTTTCTCGCAATTTAGGCGCAGGCCAGGCACTAATAGAACTCGAATGACGATTTTCAAGGGCCATGCATCGATGATCGTCCTCCAAATTTGGAAGCTTCGCGATTGTGGGCGTTTCCTATTAGATAGGTTACTCCGCTCCCGTCTGTTTTCGGTACACCCACACGTCCTTTCTCTTCTTCGACGTCGACGGAGAGACTTGTAGCGAAAAAAAGAACATGCCATCGCGTTCTGATATCGCAAGGTGGCACGAGCAAATTTTGAGCGCGCACATGTCGATTGGGGCTACTGTGAGTCGCTCAGTGTCAATGACAACTTGGAACGCTCCTCAAGCTCAAGTGCGATAGTCACGAAGTTCGTTTTTAGGTTTGGGAGAGTCGGGTCTGGAATTATCCCATGCCAAAGGTGATACTAAAACCGGTTTATAAATGCTTTTGATCAGGTTATCAATAGGCAGTTATAAGTAATCTCGTTATTTCTTGCACGGGCAGAAATTTATTGTCTGCATCGCAGTACATCCTCTTCTTTGTGTCTGGTTCGATACATGATACATTCACAAATAGCCATTGATGTGGATTGGTCTGCCCTTGCACTGTACATATGTCGAACTAAGTATGTCCAATCAGATCTAATATTAAACACTTATTTTGGCGATCGCCTCGTTCCTTTCCGCTGATGCGTTAAAGCATTGAAAATACGGAAGTGCAGTTCCCGGTTCACCGGATCGCTTATGCTTGTCATTATATATTTTTTCTTGTCCGAATCCGTTTCACGAACGGCGGCTGCGACGTTGGACCGACTCGAGCGCCGTTGGAGTTGAAATTAATGAACACGAAGATATTTCTATACACTACGCTCGGAAATGAGTTGCTCACTTTTCTATTCTGAGTCGTATCATGTGTAAGAGGAATGGATTGTTGATAAGGATATGTCTGGTAATGACTCAAAAATCCGCCGCGTGGAAGATCTCGCCAACTGTCCTCATCAGGCTTGTATAGTCCCTCCTTAATACCGATACCTGAAAGTTAAACTTAGCTTCCAAAGGATTGGCACAGAAGAAACATTGCCATGTGCATTAAAGGTGCTTTGTGAGCTTAGACCGTGGCGTATCAGAAATTCAATATGATTGCAGCTCGATATATAAAAGTTTGTAGATCGAGTATACGGATAGTGCGGAGTGCTCGCAAGGAAGGTTCAGTTCGATCAAGCTCACATGCTCAGCAAAGTGACAAATTGCATTTTTCAGGGAGACAGAAGTGCCAGAGGCGTTATCATATAGCTAATGCTAATGCGCGGTAAGGTCATGGATCATAAAGTCATGCGCCGACGCTCGCTCCTTCTCATTTTTGGAGGCAACCACATGTTTTAGTCAAACTTTTGGATCAATGAGGAAGCTTGCATTGCTACAAGGTCTTATTTAACGGAACGATAGTAAATAGATGCACTGAATTGAGGACGAGTCTTCGGTGGTTCTACATAATGCCTTGAGCGCTAACTCATCTTGGTGGCTAAGATCGATCAGCTATTTTTAGATCGTCGTACTCTACAGATCGAGGTATCAATATCAATGTGAGGACATCGGGCCCCAGGATAAGGATGACCATAGAGTAGGGTAAAATTAACATAGAAACCCTGGTTTAGTTTTACGCGCGCCCATACGTAATAATATTCGAGTTTTTCAAGAGTACTTCAAACTTCGAATAAGGCGTAAAGAAAAGCCTATTCTCTGAGTTTCTTGAGCCATGTATATTTTATTTGTGTGCTAGTTACATTTTATTTTTATGATAAGTACAAAAGACTAGGGGGAGATAGTATTGTCACAAGTGGTTAGTTTTACCAGTTTTATTAAATCTTATAGCTTGAATACCGTATTCATTACATCTCCTGATTCCTAAGCCAGGTTTGCGCCAGGTATGAATATTAGCACAGCTTTTCCGCTTTAACAACTCCATCATGATAATTTGAGCAAGGAAGCTGATTCCGAGTAACTTTACCACAAGTCCATACACTGTTGGAGACGCCGTGCGTATCAGGGCAGACAAAAACACCTACCATTACCCAATCATAGGTTCAATGGTCTAGTGGTTATGATTTCTGTCTCACATTGCATGCGTATGTTCACAGAAGGTCTCCAGTTCGATCCTGGATTGAACCAGGTATTTTGCTTCCAGATCTTCGAATCAATTAAGATCAATCATCTTGCAATCATCTACCTTTTTAAGTTTTAACTTCACTTCTCTTTGAAATACTATTCGTTTGTTCTTTGCCGCATGTTTGCTTTTGGCATTTGCTCAACCTTGCTGTCGCATCGAAGTCGCAACATATGGTAGCCTGTAGGCTCCTGGCCACGCCTACTATGAGCAGCGCAGAAGAGGACTAACATGCACGTAGTTGTGAAATGAAATGAAATTAATCTTAATTTTTGGGCGCTATATAGATCATGTGCTGTGTGACTGTGATTCAGACACTGCCAGTGCCAGCTTGACTGGCTCGGAGCTCCAAACCTCCTCCTCGTCAGACCCGTCAGACCAAGGTCAGCCAAGGTCCTAATTTCAGAATACCCAACGTCGAATACGCTGGTCTCGTATTGTGGATCGGAGCCATCAACTACGCTTCGTCTACCATGTGTTTAAAGTGTCACTTACAGTGATGGTCGATCCCGAACCCGCCAGACTCGACGCCTGCTCGACGCTATAGATCGGATTCCTTTGCCCAGGGCCATTGACATGTTGTTCCATCCTTCTATATGTGCTAACCATTCAGGAATTGAACCCCGAGAAACCCTCTGTGAAAGACGGAAGTGACGCAGAATTTCAATACGACCGAACGGCCCTGACTCCTCCACCTCTCTCTCTAGCTTTCGTATTCAGGGTTGCTCTGCCCCAACTACTCTGCCCCAATTGAATTAAACCTGCGGGCCTGGACTATATATTAAGTTGCTCAAAGTTGCTCCCGCCCAACTCCCGCCTATACATACTGCTCGCTCCACTGTTCTTTGAACATAGTTCATTGGTGAGTTCGCTCTTCTGAGGTCCATCCACTGCTGTCTTATCGTTGAAACAGACACTATGGCGGCTTCCATCGATTTACCACAAGAAACACTCGAAGAAATTATTGATTTCTTGTACGACGATCGCCAAACTCTCCTGTCATGCAGTCTCGCCTCCCGAAAATTCATACCCGTCTGCCGTTTTCACCTCTTCTCAGAGGTCAGCCTTGAATCGGATAAGCTCTGTCGCTTTCTCGAGCTCTTGGACGTCCAGTGGAGTAGCTTCGCCAACATGGTTTCCAAAATCGTCGTCTACGGACCGGAGAAACTAAAATCACGACTACGCACGAAACTCACAAAAACTATGGCACTACAGCCAGATTACGTCCCGCAGGACAACTCACGTCTCCGCGAGCGTCTGTCTCGTGTCAACGCGGTTCGATTTATTGACCTATGTCCTGGGGATATTCCAGTATCATTCTGGCGGCTGTTGGAGGAGATGAAAGCCATCAAAGTGATTGAGGCCCACCGTGTGGCTTTTCGCTGCCCGAACAAATTTTTCGGATATCTCTCATCGCTTCCCTTGTTGGAAACACTCTCAATAACTCGACCGAAGATGACCCTAGACTCACGATGGGAACAGCACCTTGGCGACGACCATTTGACAAACCGCCCACCTGGAACTTTGGTGCGCGTACCTTTACTGGACATTCGGAAGTTATCAATCTTGCCGGATGATCCCACCGACGGCGTGAAAGCTGGACAAGTGATCCTCGGATGGTTGCTGGAACAAAATCCCATGCCATTCGTCCATTCCCTCAGGCTTGATATTGACAATAACGATGAGAAGAACACGATGTTGAGGCGATATTTCGATGGAAATGGTTCAACGTTGCGAAAATTATGGATAACGTTACCGGCTGACGTCAATGGTGCGTCCTTCTCATTTCATGTCCGCCATTCTATTAACTTGAGGCTTTATGGAAAATTCAGTTTTGCGCATGCCTACGGTTGACTTCCGCTTGCTTAGAGAAGTCCGCTGCTTGCACATCGAGGGACTGCTCAATAGCCATGAATCACACACGGTGGTAGTCGAATCCTTTTTCCGTGGACTTTTTAGCCAACTTTTCTCTTCCTTCATCCAATCTTCCAACACCGATCCATCAAAACCAACACGACCACCGCCCATCGAGAGAATATCCATCTCTCTCAGTCTCGATGAGGTGGGAACATATAGTTTCTACGGCATGCCTGAATACCAAGCCATGGAATATCTTACATGGTGCAAGCTGCCCCGCATCATCGAGGAGGCTCTCGCGCCGTTCCCCGACAAGTTTGACCGTCTGGAAGTGGCCCTGAAGCTCAGGGCCGATATGCCCGACTCACAGAGGGACGAGGGAGGTAGGTGCGTGAGAGCTGGGGTATGGAAGCGGTTTTCCGAAAAGGGGAAGCTCTATGTCGAGATCAATGGAGATGATATGAATGAGCGGGTGTGAACGTTTGGGTATTGGATGGCAGGACGCCTCTCCCTGCTGTTACCTGCCCTTTCGATGGTTTCTGCTTTTGTTTCGCACCGTTCGGCGCTTGGGCGGATATCATTTGTGCGGCATCCCGTTATCCGCACGACTGCTGGAGCTACAGACGCAGGGTTATGCTATCGCGCTGGCTTTGCTCTGCTCTTAACATACACTTCGACTCAGGTTTATGCAATGTTCTATTATGTATCCTTCGTACTATCATCACGGTTGTTCACCATTACTGCCCATCAGAGCATCTTCACGATAACGATTAACCGCAATGACTTTTTGTCAATGCATTGGCTGGTTAGCTGCATTGAACCGTAATTTATGGCCTGGTGATATCGAACTTTCTTGTATAAATACTCCATACCCTTATCATGCACGGCCGATTCTTTCGGACGCTTTTCGTTTCTCAAGGGTGAATCAAGTTTTCAGGATGAAAGGGTATGTCAAGGGTCAGAATAATACGGTCTCGGCCCCTATTCATATGTACTTCTGAACGAGGTGCAACATTTGAAGGTTCAGAACTTCGAGGATCCCTGCGAGACCTCACTGCCCAGCTGCCCTCACATTGTAGTCAAGAATAGATTATGATCAGATATTGTACTATGTTGTGCATAATTCAAACCTATTAATGATAGTCTTCTACCCTCGACGTCATGGCGTAATACCTGCCCTGGGACCTGTGGTGGCGTTGCGGCAGGAAAGGGAAGGGGGTATGTAGAGGTATGTCCTAATACTACGATCTCCATGGGCCAGAGAGACGAATGGGTCGGTTTGCTTCCTTGGTTTTCGGGGCTGCAAGTTATGTTACCAAAACGAGCCCCAAAATGCGCTGGTAGTGCCCTGCCGTCAAGCGGGTTTCTTGATCGGATTCGGGCAGTTTCTTAAACGGTGGGAGCTAGATATCTAAATTTCCAACAACAGCAGTCATGGAGTGTGATTCTGGCTCGCACTTCGTATATATAATGCGTGCTAAGCAAGACAAGCTACGCTACTGCTAAAAAGGGCCGTAGTAAATAGAAATATATTACTACCAACTTCAACGGGGATGGGAAAAAATATTAGGAGGATAAATCTGATATGATACACGAATCGACGAGAGGGGAGATGATGGACAGGATTATGGTGCAATGGGATGTGGTACAAGAAATGCGAATGGAGACGACAAATAGTATATGATGCGAGAGAAATGATGCAGGTGTTCAGGATGATGGGATGGGAATTCAAAGCATGCAAGAAAGGACAGCAAGAACAAGAATGGGAGAAAAGCAAAGCCAATAGATACAGCTGGAGGGGGGAAAAATAGTGGGGATGTGAATCATGATGAGAGGCGAGATATTCGCATGTCAAGAATGTTATCTACAGCAAGGGGACAAGGTTGTATGGCACAAACCTCACACTAAGTATACTACCCGAGACGCCAGAAGCGCAGTGTCAATGATATCGAAAACTGTTCTGTTAGGTGAGGTTCAGACGATCATGATAGTTTTGGAGATTTGATGAGGGCCGAAGCTTGAGGCTGAGTTGAGGCAATGGCAAACTGAGAATAATGTTCACATCAAAACAAAGGAAGCTCGAGGATCAGGCCAAGAAATGAGTTGAGGGTGCACCGATGAAAGACTGAGCAAGAGAAATCGAAGTGGAAGGAACCAAGAAGTGAGCATAACAGAACTGAGTTGAGTGTCTTGAAGATGTTGAACGGTCTTGAATACT
Source organism: Pholiota molesta (assembly GCA_014925825.1). Classification (NCBI taxonomy): domain Eukaryota; kingdom Fungi; phylum Basidiomycota; class Agaricomycetes; order Agaricales; family Strophariaceae; genus Pholiota; species Pholiota molesta. Next base: position 146,319 of record JACGCK010000081.1, read on the forward strand.
TGAATAGGCGGATCACAATTTGAGCGTCTAAATCTTGAGCGTGCCTTGATGTCCCACTCGCTCACTCGCACTCGCACTCGCACTCATCACACACACACACACACTAGCCTCACACGGAGGCGCTAACCTCATCTCACACAGCTATCGCTTGCGCAGCTCACGCTGCATACGTCTCAGTCATCAGGCCTCAAGACCTCAGTGCTCAGCGCTCATCGGCGGCGGTTAGACGCCGGGCGACTCATCGCACGGGGATGACGAGCTCGTCGTCGCCTTCGAAGGGCTCGCCGCAATGGATCGTCAGGGTGAGCACGCCGTCTTGCAGAGAGGCGTCGATGTCTTGGAGCTGTTGGTTTGTCGAGGATGTGTTGGATCGAATCGTTTTCGTTGTCGATATCAGACATTGCATGTTGAATATTTGAACGTTGACGTTGATGGTCGATAGGCGAAGTTCAAATTGAGGGTTGAAGTCGCACATTTTGCAGCAATAAATGCATTGATCATGAAATAAAGAAAAGGGGAGAAAGACAGCAGGCCAATCAAAACCTCGCTCACAAACCCAAACAGGAAAGGAGAACAAAAGCAAGGACATGGAAGCGAGCAACATATCTGAAATCAGGGAAGGTTCGGGGAGGAGCAAATGGATAGCGGGGAAGGCCAAAAGAACACGACGTACCGTGGTCGTTGCGGGCACCTGGATGACCCGCCGCGAGGTCCCGAACCGCCGCTCCCGCAGATTCGGATTGACGAGCTTCCCCAGGCCCGGGAACTTCGGGATGGTGAAGGGCGCGCTTGCCGCAGCCGTGCGCTCCGGCGATTCCGCCTTCAGGCGCGTCGATGTCGCCTGCGTCGGCGCAGCGCCCTCTGCGCGTTTCCCGCTCGCGCCGCCGCCCCCGCTCTCACCTTCCTCCTCCTCTTCCTCCTCCTCCTCGCGCACGGGCGCGACCGCTCGCTTCCCCGAGCCCCCAGGCGCCGCGTACGCGTCCGCCGCCCACGGGAACACGGGCTCGCTCTCCGCGACGACGCACACGTACTTGATGCGGTTGAAGTAGCACGTCCCCAGCGTCACGCGCACGTTCTCGCGCGGCACGCCCGGCACCTCGAGCGACGCGCTCAGCGTGCGCGTGGAGCGCGAGTAGTACATGTCCGCGGGGATGTGGCGCTGGGGCGGCTTTTGGGCGCCCGGGCGCAGTGGGGCGGCGCCGGAGGAGGCGCCGATCCTGAATGTGGGAGAGGTGGGGTGGGACGATGGATGGGGAGAGGGCCGTGGTTGGGGGTTGCCGAGGGGCGAGCGGTCTTGCAGGACGGACGGTGAGCCCTGCGCGAAGGAAGAGGCGTCGATAGGTCCGCGGGACAGCGGCGATTGAGTCTGTGGAGAGTGCGCTTTTCCTTGGGCGCCGAACGAGGACGGAGAGGCGGGTTGCGGCGCGCTGTTGCGGTAAATGAAAGCACAATGTGAGCGTCAAAACGTCGAAGCTCATTTGAACGAATAAATTTACTCAGTGCTGGATCCAGTAAACGGTAAACGAATAATAGGTGGAACAGCAGGCGCCTTGGCCTGCAACCGACTGCTCTTTGGGCGCGGAGCCATGCCAGTAGGCACGGGGGCTGGCACCTGGTCCGGCTGCGAGAAACGCACACTAGGCTTTCTGGCGCGTGGCGGAATGCTCGAAGCGCCCACCGTTTTGGACGATGACGCCGACGCCGCAGGCGATGGCGCTGCAGACGACGACCCTAGTAGGAAGGCCGCCACACCACCGGGAAGTGGCGGCGCGGGGGAGTGGCGATAATAAGGATGCATCTCCGTAGCGCGTATGCCGCGCGTCGATGAAGAACGCACGGCGCCCGCGGTGCCTGGGTGATTAGCGCTCGTACTTGGTCCGGGCGTCGGTGGCTGTGCGGCGTTGCTGAAGAGAAGCGGCCCTGTTGAGGACCCCGGACGGCTCATGAGAAGCTGGTGCTGCTGCTGTTGCTGAAGTTGGTGGCGCTGATGTTGTGCGAGCGCCTGTTGGTGCATCATATGTGGATCGACGAGGTGGATGGGGGAATCGTTGATGGGCGACGTTTGCGAAGGCACCGTATGTCGTGAATCATCAAGGTCAATTTCGAGCGGTCTCGATTGGAAAGAAGCGGAAGTGGGCGTCTGCATGGGCGTCAAATCTAAGTCTAGAGGCGAATGCATGGTCATTCCCATGTCTTGTTGTTGCCGGTGCTGGTGCTCGAGCTGTTCAAGCGTTTCCCACTGTGGATATGCGCCTGGCGGGCCCTGAGGCGTCTGCTGATGTTGCTGGAATTGCTGAAGTTGTGGTGGTTGCTGTTGCTGCGGCGACACGGAGTGGCTCGCATAGATCTGATCCTCATTAAATTGGCCATAGGATAGCCAGACATTGGTATAAGGGATATGGTATAATGATAAAGGAAAAGAGGAAGGCCACGTCAAATGGAGTCTGTTTTTATAGGCGCGCGGCCGTATTTGACTCACGCGGCGCGTTACCGCTTCCGTCCGCCCGCCCAGAACAATGGCGGCGAGAACAATGGGCACGCGGCATCACGACCCCAGGCACCGGCCCTTTCCGCCAATCACAGCGCTGCTTCGCGCGCCGCGCACACGGGGTCCTGCCGTAAACACTGCCACCGTCGGTGTCACATGACCGCCATTAGCCTTTTATAGACACTTGGCGTGATCGTTTCCGTAACGCGTGTTTGATGGTCGCGCAGGAATCCGCGCTCCCCAGCATTAAAGTTCTATTTATTTATGGTACGGTAGGATATATACGCATGGACGAGGAGCATAGCGCGTCGTCTTTAAGACGAACCAGTGAAATAGAAGAAAAAAAGTAAAATATAGTACAAGGAGTTCACCGTTTCGTTCGATTGGCTTCAAAAAGCAGCATCACTCACGACGTATCAGCGCGATTTGGCAGATGGGGTACCCTCCGACTCGAGCCCTTTCCCACCATTTGCGATCCTTACGGGCGCGATCGGCCGTAGAACCCCGCCCTCCTCGTCTATTAGCGGCATCGGCTCCACCCCTTCATTATCTGACGGCACGCCTTCGCTATCCGCATAAAACTCCATGCCCGCCACCTCGTCCGCGTCGTCTTCCACCACCGTCTCCGGAAGCGTTCCATGCCCCAGACCCAGATTCACACTCCCCGCCCTGCTGCGCCCCACCAAAGACCCCGTCTCCGCCACCCTGCCCCGATCGGGACACCCGCCGCGCCCCGGTCGAAGCTCGCACGCCGGAGACTGCCCGATTCCGCAACGCGCCGCTCGCCGCCGCCGCCATGGCTGCCCCTGCGCGCGCTGCTTCCCTGCGGCGCGCCTGATCCGGCGCCCATCCCTGCATTGGACCCCGCCGACTGAGCGGCTCCACAGGGCTCAGGGACGCGTCGCGGTCGCCGCCACGGTGCGGCATGTGGAACGATACCGTCGGGCTGCCGAAGCTCGAGGACAATGAAGGTGGGGGCACGGACGGGTAAGACAGGCCGCGCTGCGGGACGGCAAACGCGCCGGGGCCGAACATGGCCATGCCCCCGAAGGGCGCTGAGCTGGGTGGGCTGGTCAAGTTCGTTGACACGCTCACGAAGCTCGCGGGTGTTGCGCCCGACGCGCCCGACCCTGAGCGCCGGCGACCTGAGGCACCGGTAAGGTAAGAGTCGGAGGACGAGGCGCCGGAGAGGGAGTAGATGGGCGAGAGGGGGGGATACGACGAGCCAGACGCGGAGGAGGGTGATGTGGAGAGCGGTGTCGAGGCCCCCACGGTCAAGCTCGTATGTGCGTGTGTTGGACGGTGGATCTGCGAGGGCGGGCGCGGTATAGGTACGCCATGCGAATGCGAAAGTTGCGGCACATGTGTGCTGGTTGAGGTAACCGAGCTCGGGTAGTGTGGGCGTTGCGCGCTAGTCGACGAAGCGCTCGTAAATCCATAACCAGCCACTAGTGGTATCGAGGGAGAGGAGGATGCAGACGAAGAATGTGAACGGTGGTGCGTCGGATGCGCGAACGGATCTCGGTCCGAAGATGTCAAGCCAATGAGGTTATCTACCGACAGTCCCAACTGAAATACCGACGACATCAACAAGGAATAGCCTATAGAGCGGCCTGACAACTCACCCGACTCCGATGCTCAATTAGCTCCTCCCTATACACCTCGTTGAGGCGCGATACGCGCACGTAGTCCCGCTCTGTATCCACTAAACGATTCCTCAGCGCCTCGTTCTCTCGCTGCATAGTATCCAACATCAGCGCGACGCTCGGCTCCTGTGTACTCTGCCCGCGCATCGGCCCGCGCATGAGGTTGCTCAGGCTCGGTACCACGGCAGCAACCGCCGCATCGTCGTTGCCACCTTCGCGCCGGAAAGAGGGGGCCTGGGGCGCCGGGGATGCACTGGGAGCAGGTTGCGCCTTGAGTTGCGCGAGCTGCGATTCGAGATCGCGATTCGCCTGCCGCAGGGCGTGCAGCTCCCGCGACAGCCTGTTCACATGGCTCTCCGACTCGGCCTCGAGCGCGTTCTCCAGGTCGATCTTGTCCTCGCGGAGCTATTCAAATAGAAAAAGTTGTAATCAGGACCGTTGTAAACCTGCCTTTCCATGCAGCACGTAGCAGCATGCATGCTTAGCGACAACGCGGGAAGCATAAGCGAGCGAGACACGACCGCCCCCGACTCACCTGCTCGAGTTTCCGCGAGAGCACGTTGATGATGCGCTCCTCCTCCGCCTCGTATGCGTTGATCAGGTCCTGCTCGTGGCGGCGGCTGTCCCCGCTCCCCGCGCTGCCGCCGGCGCCCAGTGCGCCTGTGTAGCCACCGAACGCGGCGAAGACGCCCCCGCTCCCGCTGCCGCCGCTCGAGGGCCCAGCACTGCTGAATGCGCTAGAGCCCACGTTCACGCCTGAAGTGAGCCAGCTGGGGCTGGTATTGGCGTTGGAGATGGGCCGTCGTATGGGTTGGGCGAAGGACATTGAGGATGCGGTGTAGGGGACGTGTGGTGAGAAAACTTCGTATTTAGATGTACGCACTCCACCCGTAGTTCGATTTTAGGTTGTAGAACAGCTATTTTAGATGAAAGGATGCCGGCAAATGGACGAGGCAGTCGGTCGATATCGTCCTGCGAGGTTGAGTCACGATGGGCCTTTTGCGAACTCGCCGGACAGATTGCAAATAAGTAAGCCGCCTGTAAGATTGAGTTGCTCGTGTATACTAGGTCCGAGGGCTTGAGCTCTAGGGGAACCAGGTTGCTTAATGACTAGACGTTGAGGTTCAGGATGAAGAAGTGCAAAGGACGCTCGGTTGTTGCCGGTCAACGTTTCTTCGGGTAGCCGGCTCCGCATTGTGGGCGTCCAAACGTTCGTAGCTTGAGGGCTTCCAAGTACGTCGGGTTCAAACTTGAATTGTTTTTTCTACCGTACAGATATTGCTTGAAAGAAGGGAGATATTTGTCGAAATATAAGATGACATCGAGGGCCTCAATCAGAAGATTTGGGTGCCAATACATAGTGGTATAGCCTAGATCCAAACTTATTCAATTATCTATGCTAGCGCATGGCTTGAAAGGCATAATTTAATTTCCATGTCGATAAGTCTCCATCCAAAGAAAGCGTCACCTTGCTCAATCTCTTGGAGCAAGCTTACGCATCGAAAGTGCTCGAGCCTGGTTCCTAGTACCTACGATCCGTCTGTCGCATTCATTGGCCGCATGCAGAACGTCATTGCCGACGGCGGCGCACAAGAAATCGAGAGCCTCTGCGCCAAATGGCACATCAGCGACACCATCTCCGACGCCGAAATTGTCCAGAAGACAGAAGAGCTTATTTGGGCGGCGACCTTCCTCACCTTCGCCACAGGCAGGAAAGGCCGCAAGCCGAAGATCCACTTCTTCCTCATGCACGTACTAACTTCGTCGCTCTTCATCCGGCCTTCGTGCGCCGCGCTCAAGCGGCAGGAGCACAAGGCCGCGTTCCTCCGCGCCTATGTCGCGGATATGATGCTCATCATGCTGATGCGCGGCCGGCCGAGGATCGACACCGCGCTCATCATGTCCTACAACCCGGTTCCACGCCCGCCGCTGGCCGACCCGTACCCGCACCCAGCGGAGAAAGCGCTCGGCAGTCCCGCAGACGACGACGAATACAACCCGTGTCCGGCCCTCATCGAGGTTGTGCGTTACCATTCGGACTCGCATGTGCTCAAAACCATGCGCTCGCTGGTGTTCGGCGCGCAACATCTAGGAGATACGCAGCCTGGAGGCATACTTGGCGCCTTCCGCGCTGGCTCTAATTGCGAGAAGAAGGAAACCATTCCAGGGATAGGTAAGGTGGACGGAACCATTTTTGTACGGTCTGCTGGGGTGTTGATGGAAACCCTTGGGTGGTCGGGATACGGTCAACAAGAAGGGAATTGGGACCAGAGCGCTCTTGGATGGGACGAGGCTTGGCAGTCTGGAAAGTGATTTCGTTGAATTGAAATGATGGGGCAAATATACATACATATGCTACAGGGCTCAATTGTGATGTGCTGAGAGTCCTAGACTCCTTCGAACGTTCCCAACGAATAAATCTCGCGATTTTATAAGTTTGCTAAACATCCCTCCAAATCGCAGCCCCCAGAGCACTCCGAGGTACGCAGCACCTCCGTTCTATAAAGTGTAAAAGAAATCAATGAGCTTGTGGTCAAAAAGTGCCGAAAATAATACGGTATAGATTTCGCAGCTTACCCGCCCATTGGACACGATAATCATTTCTTTGCCTGGCTTGCACACTTTCCGTGGCTGTTCGTCTTTGAGATAGCTCATGATATTGGCAACGACTACAGCGGCGTGGCCAGGCGTCTTCGCAAGTTGCTTCGCTTCAGACATGTTAGTGATATCTCCAGCTGCAAATATCGTTGGGTGGCCACGAACTTGCAGCGTGGATTCAACTTGTACGTAGTCATGACTGCCTAACGGCGTTGGAAGAATGAATTTGAACATGGAAGTATTCGGGGTTGCTCCCCTCGCCATGACCTCAAAAAAAAAATCATGGTTAGAAAAGGTCTTAGAGCAGTGGAAAGTGGATGTAGTCACTAGGAGATCACACTTCACAGACGTTCCATTGCGGGTTTTCAGCGGTATACTGGGATCTACGCGGGGTTGGCCTTCAATTAGGTCGTCGACGATAAGATCTATGCCGCGTAAACGCAGACGACGTTCGAGATCCAAACGGAATTTGCGAGGATATATGTCATTCATGAGATATTTCTCACTATGAACAATGGTGACTGATTTTTGCTGTGTCCATGTTCAGATATAGACTCGGAAAAATGGAAAGGACTCACTGGATATACGTCTTTTATCTCTCCAGCAGTCTCTGGAGAATAACGTTAATTGACAGAAAAGAAAAACAGAGTCATGCCCTTACCAATCCCAACAGCGCCTCCGCCGACAATGACGATGTCCTCTGCCTTTGCGAATTTGTTTCGCCACAGTTGTATATGCTCTTCGTACAGCGCCTGTTCACTGGGGAAAGAGATAAACCCTTGCCATGATGACCCCGTCGCCACTGCGAGGACATCATATGTGATTTGCTCCCCAGTTTTCAGGATGACTCTGCCTCCTTGCAATGTCTTGTTCTCGTCAATGGACGATACGGATGCGACTTTCAGTTCTCCGAGAAATTTGTCGAAGATTGTATCGTATGGCATAAACAGCGTATTGATCGGGGCGTCTTTGTCAATGAGGACCCGAAGCGCCGCGGGGAGGTGTGTATATTGAGGACGAGCTGTCACAAGGACGAGCTCGTGTTTCGATGGATCGAGTACTTTGACCAGTCCTCGGACGACTATCCTGCAATCAGTGTAAATCCTATTAGACCATTGAAGTATCGCGACTCACTGGCTGCACCTGCACCACCGCCCCCTATGACGACGATCCTCTTCTTTATCTGCTGGCCGTCCATGTTATTATAGGATGAAGAGTGATTGGTAGCTTAAAATATGGTTAGTCGTCCTTTTAACTGTCCGGTGTCTGGGAGCAAGTGGCCTTTGTGGGAATCACAAACCAACAGCACTCTTGACACCCTGCCACTGGACTTGCCGTTTTATTTGGATCTTGCGATATGTATGATGGCCCAAATGTTATTTTTAGAAGAACCGTTGAACAGAAGTCGTGAGAACCAGAAGACGCATTTTGAGAGTCAAAAGCAAGACCGGCAGAACAATTGGAGAAGCAGCGAGAGAAGGCCGAGTTCTACCAATCCTTCGGTAAATGGCCATTGATTTGAAGAATTGGGTTTGAAAATTATGCAGCTTGCTCGTGCGGGTAAATGGAAGGGCCTTTGACGTTGTAACAATGAACAAAGGTTCAAGACGGGCTCGAGCTGATGTGTGTGCGTTATCAAGTCGTGGCCACATAATTTAAGACAGGAAGGTGATAGAGAACGCAGGGAGAGCCATTTTAAGGCCCTGACATGACAGGGCCTGGGGGTGATCGTTTTCGCGTCTGGATCAGGATCATGATCAAGAGAGGATTCATTATCTTCAATCTTGATGTTTGTAGGAATGGGAGATTAACTGGTTTCTGATGAGGCAGAAAAGATAATGCGAACGAAAGCTGTTGGTGTACTTATGAGTTCAAGTAAAGTTCGAGGGAAATGTGTCAAGTAAACAAGTGTCAACATTGGAATCCCAGCTAACCGTGACTTTGGCGTTAACTTGAGTGTAACATCCAATATCCTCTTCCAATATGTCTTCTGCATCTCCAGATCCCCCAAAGCCATCCAAAAGAAAGTGGGACCAGCCCGCGCCAGGAGAAGACACATCTGCGCCTGCAAAAGTCGCCAAAACGGACGAAGGAAAGTCCGCGTCAGAGGCAGCGGCAGCAGCAGCGGCTATTGCTGCTAAATCGCGGCTCAATTCGCAAGTGGAACTCTTGGGGGCGATGGCTCAAAGGACCAACACGATGGAGAGTTTACGCATGACATCGATATCAATGATGTTCGGAATCGATACCTTCTGACGAGAGGATCCACCCAGGATCAGGTTCGTACTTTATGTTTGTAGTGAAAGAATGCAGGCTGACTGTACTTTAGATTCATGAAGAGACTGGCGCATCTGTAGGCACTAGGGGTGTGTGGTATCCCGACCGATCGAAGGCGACCGAGAAGGATCCTCCTCTGTACATTCATATTTCGGCGCAAACGAAGGAAATGCTGGATAAGGCTGTTGCAAAGGTCAATGAGTTGATTGCTCTGGACATGGGTTCATTGGTGGAAAAGGGAGATAAAACAAGGGAACGTGTAAGCATTGCGTTCGTGAATAACTTATCTTTGCCCATCTCACATCTTTTCCAGCGGAAATGGCCAGAAGAGAAACTGCCTGTGGGACTGGAATCAATACGGAATTTCAATATCAGGGCAAAGGTTGTTGGTCCGTCGGGTTCCTTCGTCAAATACATCCAGGCAGAAACCAGCACGAGAGTGCAAATAAAAGGTCTCGGGTCTGGGTTCATCGACCAGGAAACTGGGCAGGAAGAGCCTGTACCATTATACATCCACATCACGTTCGTATTTTCAACATACCTCACTGCAAACAACTAATTTCCGCTCTAGTGGTCCCGACGAAGGCCAAGTTGCACGCGCCAAAGTACTAACAGAGGATCTCCTACTTGTGGTTCGTCAAGAGCACGCGAAAGTCCAGGTCCTCGTTCAACAACAGCAAATGGAACTTCACCAAGCCCAGGCTCAGTACGCAGCCTACAGTGCTGGTTCCATGGGAGTGAGTGTCGGTTTTTCTTTTTTTCTTTGTTTCTATCTAATCATCTCCAGCAGGGTTACGCTCCACCACCGCCATCCGCTCCTGCTCCTCCACCTCCTCCCGGAGAAGGTCCTCCACCCCCTCCATCCGGTACGCCCGCTGGAGACGCCGCTGCCCAATACGCCAACGCCGGTCCTCCAGCACCATCCGACACCGAAGCCTACGCTGCTTACTGGTCAGTCATACTCAATTTGTGTTTTATACGCTTTGCTGATTGTTTTTATTTCTAAAGGGCTGCTTATGGCTACGATGTAAACTCACCGGAGTTCAAAGAGTGGCAAGCGAGTCAACAGGCACAATACGCCCAATATTATGCGGCATATGCTTCCAGTGCGGGCGCGGCCCAGCCATCCGATGCGCCGCCTCCGCCTCCTCCATCATGATCCCAGTACCCTTATCCTTGCTTATTCTTTGGGCACCTCTCCCCTTGAAGCGACTGAACATGATTCCTGGTCGGATGCACGCATTGGGAGCGTAAGGAAAAAGTTAGTGGAGTCGAATCTCGATCTGCGTCTAGGTGTTTGTCAAGAGTGCTTTAATATATAACTGTGTAACATTTTCTCCTGCTTCCCATTCTCATAGTGGGCTCTTTGAGATTTAGTCAAAAAGGAATGGGTTACTCCTACGAAGCTTGTTCAGGCCAGTCGACTAGGCTTGATCACGACGCACCCTAGGCTCGCCACGCGGGTAATTCGCCACAGATTTGGTCGTATTAGAAATTGATTAGAAACCCAGCGAAATCACGTACGCCATCGTCTTGTTCAGCGCCCAGCATCAATCAATCTATCATTCAACCAGAGCTCTCCTTGAATGCTCAAAATAAGAACCCGGCGGACAAGAACGGCAATCGGTTCTAGGCAGTCCGGCATAACGCTATTTCGAGGCATCCTGTCCCATCTTTGTTTAGATCAAACACATCGACCCACTTTGCGCTGTGGGCTAGCTGTGCATTTGTTGTGAGCTACAAAACACTCTTCGATCCACTGCGTAAATCTCACGTAGTGACTAGGTGCAACAATCCCGTCTGACATGGCATTCACGGCTATCTGGCGGTGGGCTGCTGTTGCCCTTGTTTTGTTCATTCTTCTGAGACTCTACATCCGTTGGAACGACCGCGCACTCACCACCACACCCACGAGTGCGCTTTACTTTGGACCCAAACGGTGTACTTCTGAGGATGTACACGCTACTGCTGAAAGATTGGCCAATTCACCACCTTTATCAAGGAACGAGAACTTGCCTCCAAGGACAGGACGCCGATATATCGTGGTCGGAGGAGTGCGTTTATCCCTTGCATATTTACTGAAGAAATGACTGATGTAGCTTGGATGTTACGCATCCAGGGCGGTTTCCTTGGAAGTTGGATTGTGGCAAAGCTCCTGCAACGCGGAGAAGAACCTCATCGGATCCGCTTACTCGATCTCAGTCCACCAACAAATCGCGATGTTGTAGACGCGCTAGCAAAGGGTACGCAATTTATCAAGGTGGATATGACCGACGGACCTGCTCTCGAAGCAGCCTTCAAAGCTCCCTGGCCTGCACCTCCCAATTCATCTCGCAAACAACCCGAAACGGAAATCACCGTATTCCACACCGCTGCAAACATACGATTCTACGAGCGCCACGAGGAGTTCTTTGATAGGTCGACCAGAGTCAATGTATTGGGTACGCAAAACGTCATCAACGCGTCGCATGCAGCGGGCGCCACGGTCCTGGTGTACACATCCTCTGGCTCCGTCGGCGTCCACAGCACGCGCTTCCTTCGCTGGCCCTGGGAGGACCAACCCAAGCGTTTCGTGCAGGTTATCAACGACGACGACAGCATTCTGCCCAAGGAGCATATGGACTTCTTCTCCAACTATGCCGCGAGCAAGATCCGGGCGGAGCGCCTCGTGCGGGCTGCGGATAAGACACCCACGGGCGAACGCGGTAGAGAACTGCTACGAACGGGCTGCATTCGCCCTGGAAATGGTGTCTTTGGACCCCGAGGCGATATGCTCTGTGGAGCCTATCTTGTGCGGAAGAACAACCCGACGTGGATCAACTCGGTCGTGCAGTCGTTTTCGTATGTGGAGAACTGCGCTGCGGCCCATTTGTGTTATGAAGCACGACTCATCGATCTCCTGGAGGGCAGCACCAACCCGGACATTGGTGGGCAGGCGTTCTGCATCGCGGATCCTGGGACAACGCCGACCTATGGCGACGTGTACACGACGCTCGAGACGCTTACGGGGGGCGAATGTCATTTCCCCGTGCTCTCGCCCACGGCGATGCTCATCTTCTCCCATGTCATCGAGGCGTACTACCGCGCACACCACGCATTGCTCTCCCAAGGATGGAAGTTCGCGACCCTCCTTCCAGCGGTGAAAGGCGACATTATCAACCTGCAGCCAGCTCTCTTCGCATTGACGTCTGTCCATCTCATCTTTGACGACTCGCGTGCCCGTCTGGCACCAGAAAAGGGCGGCCTCGGATACTCCGGCGCGTGGACGACGATGGAGGGGCTGCATAGGACAGTTGAGGAGCATCAGAGCGGCGTCGGTCGATCAGAGATGCGGTCGGATTCGGCTGGCGTCAGTTTTTCGTTTGGATTCAAGTTTAGGAAGGCGGACAAAGGAAAACCCCCGGCGAAGGTGGCTGAGAAACTCAACGATTCCATGCCTGGAGTCGCTCCTGTTGAGGTTGTTCTTCCCATGACGTAAACCACACTCTGTATACCTAGCACTTTATAGGGGTCTTCTATGTTGTACAGATGTTGAGATTAGTCTGATGCCTAATTTATCTATGTTACTCTCACAAAGGTACTCTGTAGGCCTATACATGATGAGTACTTCTACATACACCATCTAAATCATTGAAGTGATTCGAAATACATCCTGGTGCTGAAGCATATCCGCTAAACGATAATCTCGCGGAGACCACCCGATGTACTGCACATCCAATTTACCTCGCCGGGCGATTCTTTCTAGGCCTCCATAGATGATCGCCTCTGCCTTTGCCTTGTGCATTGGGTCATCAAGGACATCACCAACGTTCAATTCAATTACTATTTTCTTCAGCGATGCGAATGTTGAGTTACTGGCGAATATCGTATCGAGGTCCTGCCACGGAATACAGCGAAGGTCGTTGTCCACCATCTGACCAACATTTAATTCGAGTTTGATTTGGAAAAGAGAGGAAGACGTCGTTGAGGCAATAAGCATGGGAAGGAAGGAAATGTTGACTACGGCTCTGGTCCACAACATTATATTCGCAATATCAAGTGATATTGCAACTATTTGAAGAGCAGAGCAGCAACTTAGATCCAATTGAGAAGCTATAAGAAAGGTCCAGTTGTTAGTTTCGAATGAAAGATGAATGAAGAGATGATTGGATATACCTGGTAAATGAAGATATTCGCGAGCAAAGGCGACTTGCAAATTCGCTAGGGTAGGGCCAGCATGAGCTATCAAAGATGCAGCATTTTGTGCGTCCGCCAAGCAGGAAATTTCCTCTACAGCGACATCTTGCAACAAGGGGAGAGGTTTGCACGTTAACCATTGTGTTAATCTGTGTGGAATGTGGCGTTCATTAGCCACTACGAGCTTTCTGAGACGTGGCGATATAGTCGAAGGATATAAATATGGTCCGCTAGTCGTCATCCCGTATAAAGACAAGTAGTTGAACTCTTCAAGGACTTGAAATAAGGACACAATATCGAACAATTGAGTGTTTGATTCGAAAGTACACGCGCACATAACCAATTTGGTGATGCTCAATGTCCGCAGATGGTCAAGAGCCTGAGGATCGATGCGTGTCCAGGCGATATACATGAACATAAGGGAGTTCAAATGCGCAAACCTTTCGGTAAATTTGAGGAGAGTGGAGGTGACGTCTTGCCCGGATTGGTTGTCTGGAGATATGAGTTTCAATTCTCTAATCGAACTGGCAAGAGTTGAGTGAGGGGAGTCCAATAACGTCAGGAGCCGATGCGCAGTGTTGAATTCGACGGTGATAGAAGATAAGAAATGGTGTCTAGAAGGCGCTATCCAGCTCCGGGCTACGAGGCTGCATGCGGCAAGCGATCTTTTGTTGTTGTGAAGATGATCAATGATAATTTCCACAATTTCCAAGGGTAAGCAGGGTACGGGGCCGTTGAATTCTTAGATGATAATAATTCAAAATTGAGGCCACGTCAATGCGTACAAAATCCCATTGTGAAAAGTCACTTACTGTTGGACATGAAAGCAACCTAAAGAAAGATCTGATAATGGTTCGATGTTTTCTTGTGCCAGTTACAGTGCGTCAAGCGATAAACTTTGAAAGGTCAAATTCCGTCGAATGAATCTCAAAAGAGTTTGAAAGGAGGCTCAAGCTTCAAATCAGCTTCAATGCAAGCGTTATAAATCATGGACGGCTTCGATGCCGTCAAACAAATTCCGACTCCGCTAGAGACTGCAGCCTTCCTCTTGAAGCCTTCCTGAATCCAATGTGCACCATATGTTTCATTTCACTATGGGATTCACACAGACGCAGATGATCTGTAGAACTTAGGGTCTGAAAACAATCCATGATGAACCTGGCACGGAAATTAACGATCCCAAATTATGCACGTATTCCGCATCCCGCGACGCTGTACAGCTTTAATTTTGCTGTGCTGTTGCTGTGTGGCTTGGTTCTGGTTTTCTTATTTCCGCTGGCGTACTGCTCGTATTCGTGCTTTCCATCTTCATACCATGTCTACCGGTAAGTCTTTTACTGCGTCCATCGTCGTCCATGCAGCGTGCCACACTGACTCGGATTATGATAGGTATTTCCGAGCATTTGCGCTCAAGTGGCACACCCAATATACCCACAGAAATCAGTGATACTATTATCGACTATCTTCACAACGATAAAGCATCCCTGACTGCGTGCAGTCTCGTTGCACGCCACTGGCTGCCCGCCTCTCGATATCATCTCATACCCAAAATCATCGTAGGTGTCGGCAATGCAGACAGTTTACTAGCACTGTTGGATAATCCTCATTCGACTTTTGCTACCTTTGCCACGGAACTGGCAATTCTAGCCCCTCCAGACGAAGACATCGGCGTAGTCTGCATGTCTAAGCTTCTGGGTTTCTCCAAGATATTCACTCATTTAAATTCCCTCGTGATCGTTGGCCTCAACTTTGGCATCCTGGGCGATCTTCACTCCTTGGATCATCTCCCGGACCTGGGCGTCACCAAATTATTTCTAGCGCACTGCCATTTCGAATCGAATGCCCAATTCTCTAGCTTGATCTCCTTGTTGAATGGGCTCGAACAGATTTTCTGCCTCAGATCAGACGATGGTAGGGCACTTCCCTCCTCCACTTCGGCATTCCCCCCTTTGCTCAAGAAACTCTCCATCATGGAAAATCCAATAGAGTCGACCAGATGGTGGGCGACGCAGCCCCTCCCTCCAGGCTTGCGAAACATATCCATAGAAGAAGTCACCGGGCGTGAAGAATTCAAAGACATCAACTCTATGGTGACCCATGCAGCGCCCAGATTGAGAAATTTAGATATCTCTATTTCTGATAACTATCGGGACATTGAAGGTGTGGCCATTGTAGTTTCTTGGGGTGTGCTGCTTTGGTTTGACCTTGCTTCAAAATTTAGACGCTGGATCTTACCTAGATCTAAGTGGCTGCCCTTCCCTTCAAACGTTCACGGTAACGATTCGTTGCCTGCACAACCACAAAGGGCTATCATTTTTGCCACCAATTTTAGCAGCTCCAGCACCTTCCTCTGGATCTCTGAGCCAAATGAAGTTGGTGGTCGATCTCGAACCGCGAACGCTAAAGGACCTCGACAATATTCCATGGAAGGACCTGGATCGGATATTCACCGGCACCGCTTCGCCGAACGCGGTAGTAGTTGAGGTGCTGAATGCAGACTACGACGACGACCTCCTGGTTGTCGAGTTTGATGAGGAAGAAAAAAATGAAATAAAAAAGGTTGTATACGAGGGCTTGCAGGAAACCGCGAGATGTGGTAAGCTTCAGGTGCGATGCCCTGCTGAGCCGCCGTTCCCGCAGTACATGATCGACGTATTCGTGGTCCACGATGAGATGTATCCAACTTGAACGTGTGTCGGTAGTATGGCACTGGAATCCCTGCCTCGAAATTGCCCTGATCAGACATATGTAGACATGGTATTTATTTAACGAAACGGGCATTCTTTAGCAGAATACGGAGCAGTAGCTGGACCTCTATCTGGAAGATACTTGTGAAATGGCGCTCAATTTTCCGAGATATATAGTTACAGTGAAGCCAAAGTGAAGCAGCAAGGAGCGTAACGGTATGCATTGTGTATGTGATTTGGTAAATATAAATACGGCGAGCCTACTCGATACAGTTTGGAGTACAAAAAAATGTTCATATGATATCTATGCAACGTGCAAACGAGCCAAGTATGAATTGATGTGGGATTCATGCGATGGAATACAAAAAAAGGGGGGATATGAATGTATCCGGACGTGCATAGCATGACGGTCATGAAAAGGCGTAGCGGAGCTATCGTGCGGGTCGGGATCATAGAACGGAAAGCAAGACAGCAGGCTCACCGCCCGCCATCGAAGCCACCGTGCCCATGCCCATGCCCGTGTCCATGCGGCGTCCACTGGCACCCATGCCCCGCGCCCATCGCACCGCCCTTCGTCGTTGACCCCGCGCTCCCGCTCGAGCTCCGGCCCGTGCCCACAGGCGGCCTGCTGGGAAGGGCGCTCGAGGGCGACGGCTGCTGCGCGTGGAAGTGCGACCCGTGGCCGTTGATGCCCTTCAGCGCGCCGATCGAGCGCGAGGGCTCGAAGGCCGGCGCGCGGCTGGAGAGCGTGGACGTCGCCGCGGGGCCGGCGCTCGTGTGCGTGGGCGAGGAGTGGATCGAGCTGGTGGTGGTCGGCGAGGATTTGGTGGAGGCAAGGGAGACGGAGGAGGGCGTGGACGTGGGTAGTGTGCTGGATTTCAGCGAGCCGCGCCGCTGGTTCTGGAACGAGTGCGGTCGCGGAGAGTTCCACAGAGGACTTTGGTCGGGGCGCTGGATCGGCGGCGGCCCCGGGCGCCCGATGGGGGCCTGCAGCCGCAATCTATGGAGCGGAATCTCCTGCTCCTCGCGCTCGATCTCCGCCTCGATCTCCTTCAGCTTCTCCTCGAGGTCCGGGATCGTCGTGCCCTCCAGGCGCTCGTGCTTGCCCGTGAGCTTCTCCAGCTTGCCCGTCAGGCCCGCGAGCTCCGCCTTCATCGCGTCGAGCCGCTTGCGCTCGCGCTCCTCGATGTCCTCCCTTTCCTTCCGCACGCGCTCCGCCTCGCGCTGGATCGCCGCGTGCTCGGCCTCCTTCTCCTGCTTGCGCCGGTGGAGCTCCGGCGCGAGCTGCTGCACCTCGTCGGCGCGCTCCTCCGTCTCCTTGGTCGCGTTCTGCGCCCGCTTGACGGCCTCTTGGAGTGCGAGGATCTTCTGCTTCCCGCGCAGCTCGGCGGCCGCGTTTTTCTCGGATGTGCGCTTGAGGGTGTCGATCTCGGATCGCAGCGCCGAGTCCGCCTTTTGGGCGTCCCGACGGGCGGTTTTGAGGGAGGCGAGGAGGGTTTCGCGTTCGGAGTTGACGGCGGAGAGGGTGTGTTGCAGCTGATTGAGACGATCTTCCAGCGTAATGGGCGGTGGTGGTGTGCCGGGCACGGTGCCGCTCGGGGACGTGGATGGCGTATCGGATGCTGGAGTAGGCGATTCTGGGTCCGTATGCACTTCCGATGTATCATGGTCGGATTCTTCTGAAAAGACACAACGTTGAATCATTGGCAGCTGATTAGACAGACGAGATCATACCCTCAGTAGTGACCTGCTTGTGCACACTCGTCGCTGGCTGGCCGGCTGGCGCAAGCCCGAGCTCGATGTCGTATTGGCGCCCGGGCATGAGCGCGTAGATGATGATGACCGCCTCGTCGAGCTGATCGTCGATCCGGACGAAGGCGCGGGGCCACGCTGAGCCGTTCACGTTGACAGATAGCCCCTTCGCGAGGGCGTCCGCGATGACCGAGTTTGGTTTCGTCGACGGGCCCTCGTTCGTCGCATGCTCCTCCCCGGACTCTGATGCCTCCTTGGCGGCCTCCATACCAATGGTGGCCAGTGAAGAGTCGATTTCGCCACACGAGAGGATGAAGGTCGCAGAG
Organism: Pholiota molesta; assembly: GCA_014925825.1. Lineage (NCBI taxonomy): Eukaryota > Fungi > Basidiomycota > Agaricomycetes > Agaricales > Strophariaceae > Pholiota > Pholiota molesta. Next base: position 164,269 of record JACGCK010000081.1, read on the forward strand.
ACGGAGGTTATTTCTCTGACAGCGAGAGAGAGCGACGGCGCCCATGGGCGTATGGCGTGCCAGTTGTGCGCTAGACTGTCCGAGGACCCATCGGGGGACATGGTGGCTCGGTGCAAAGGTGCCTGGTGGTTGCGAGCAGTGCGCTTTATTTTTGCGCCAGGCGCGCAACTGTCCGGCTGACAAAGCCTCGTGACCAACAGACGCCCAAGAATCTTCAGAATCTTCAGAATCTTCACGAAAGCCCTTGCAATCTCTTGCAATCTTGTTTCAATCTGCTTCAATCTAGTCTTTATCTTCTTGGGCAACAAAACATAGATATACTATCCAGAACATACTAGCTTTTTAGATCCCCTTTCTGTGCGTCACGATGAACCTTTCCGTACATCGCCCATAAACTCATCATGATTCACCATCATCACTCCAAGATATGCCATCGCAGCGCTGAAATGGGCGAATTCTCGCAAGCTATAGACGCCAACACCTGGATTATCAGGGACCGCACATACATCCTCCACACCATCACCCTCCCAGCGTCTGACCTCGCTCCAGAAGCCTCCATATCGTGCCTCCTCGAACCGCGGTACATCCCCCTCCTCCCCAGCCCCCTCCCACCCGCGCACCCGCCCATCCACAACCCATGCTTCGAGCTCAGAGCCACGCCGCACAAGGGCATCGGCCTCTTCGCCACGCGCGACATCGCCGCGGGCGATTTGGTAGTGACGGAGCACCCGGTGCTGATCCTGCCCTCGGGGGAGTTCCCGCCGGAGCTGTACGACGCGCTTGGGGACCGGCTGCCGGAGACGAGGCGCGCGGAGCTGCTGGCGATGGCGAACTGCCGCTCGCCGGAGGAGTGCAGGAGCCCTGTGGAGGGCATCGTGCGGACGAATGGGCTGATACTGGAGCTCGATCCGAAGGGAAAGCTTTCTGGCCCGAAAGATTTTTATGGAGGTGTTTATCCTCTCATCAATCGGGCTAATCATAGGTGCGAGGTGTTGAGCTACGTATTATCTCATTGGCGTTGTTGACTCTATCTTTTCTTTAGCTGTGGCCCGAATGTTGGTCTGAAGTGGGACTTATCGACACTGACGCTGACAATGTACGCACTACGCCCCATCCGCACAGGCGAAGAGATCCACAAAACCTACCTGGAGCCCGCCCTCCCGCGCAACCGCCGCCTCGAGCACCTCCAGCAAAACTACCGCTTCACATGCGACTGCCCGTGGTGCGACATCCGCGGCGCAGCGACGAGCGCCGACGCCGATGACGCCGCCGCGTTTCAGGCCAGCGCCGAGCGCCCCTTTACCGCCGCCGAGCGCCAGCGCATCGCGGACTCGGACGAGCGGCGCTACCTCCTCGGCCACTGGATCTTCACGCATCTGGGATACAAGAAGTGGAGCACGGATCTGGCACGGACGGACGACATGGTCATCTCTTCGCATTTGGAGGCGCTGGAGCTAATCAGGCTCGAAGGTATGGAGGGGCTGCAGAATCTGTTCGTGGAGGAGATCGCGATGTGCTATGCGATGTTGGGCGACCTCGATGCCTTTAAGAAGTGGGGCGAAAAAGTGGTGACGCTCAGCCGGATAGAAGATCCACCCGTGGCGAAGAGGTTCGAGGATTGGCTTGTTGATCCTCCGAAGACCATGAAGAAGTGGGGTTGGAGAAAAAAGCAAAGAGATCGTGAGTCTCGTTTCTGTCATCACTATGAAAACACGTTCGAAGACGTTTTCCTGGAAATAGAACAACCGGGAAGGAGGAGACGCAAAGCAGGACAAGCAATAGAGGAAGAACCACCCAGCGACGCTCTTGATCTACTTTTCCACTTTTCTGATTCAGACTAACTCGCATGAATCCTACTAATCGCATTTGACGTTGACACTTCACTTCGTAAATCCCAGAAGCATTCAAGATTTCGCTCACAGCAACTCAGCTTGGGCCGAATTTCAATGGAGACGTTGATGTGAAGTCATTAAACGACAACGTGGAAGTGTAATTGTTCAACGAAATGTTATTAGAGGTGCGTACTATATATGTACAACTCTGTAGACATGATAAAGGGTCAAGAGAAAACCAACCTGAAAAGAAGACTTGAGTTAGTTTAAAGTCGTGAAACGGGTGTGCAAGGATCCCTCAGACGAAGATAGATTTGTCCGTCATGAATGTTCGGACATATGCTTGTTCTTTGTTTTAACTCATCGCAGGGAATAGGAAGAAAATAGAATGAGAGGAAGAACACGAAGCTTACCTTTCATTCGGGAGATATCCACACTATTCTCGTAGCGGCAGACAGTCGAAGGAGCTGCAGTGTTTGTGAGAAAAAGACCAGGCGATTCTGAAGAAAAAAAGGTTAGAACCATTGTCGGACAATGGGAGATGCAAAGAACAGCGGAAAATAAAGGCTCAGTTGGTGATGCATGTTACGAGTTGGATCATCGAGAATCGTCACCATCTCGAGATATGGAAAGGTATCATCAAAGCCAGAGCAATGTAAACGTTGTACTTACCATCTTGTAGACCGCATCCATCGCGACGTGTACTTGCTCGACATGGAGGGAAGAAGGCAGGAAGAAGGAGGATGTCGGGAGAGCCAGGTGACCGCGGCGAGCCACGTCCAAATTTTGTTTTTAAGGCTCCGCTCCGTTGTTCGCGTTTGTTTGTACAGCGGAGGTTGAAATCGACTGTACAGTTCCGCTTTTAAAGCGCAACCACGCGGTTCCTTCTTCCCATCACGACCCAAGCGCAGCCATCCAAGCGCTTTGTATTCTCGTGGAGTCATGGTGAGTCAACGCTTTTCCACAGTGCCCGCTCTCTGAGAGCATCTCTTGTGATGATCAACTCAGTTCTGCTTCCGAACGAGAGCAATCAACCTCTTGTGGACAACCTTTTTACCAAAAAAAATCTTTTCTGACTCCTTTCTCCTATCCTCTGATTTCTATGTTCTTTACTGATGCACCTACTTGCAGGTTGTATATTAGTGCCCCTGGAATAGATTCGTAGCCATACATGGTGAGCATCTGTTTCCTTGTATTGCCACGTATTCCAAAAGGACGAAAAAAAGTTCATCCATTCGTTGAAGTACTCTCTGTTGTCGCGTTTCCTCAGTCGCCCCGGCCTCGGTCAGGGTTCTGCGTCTCTATTCCGTTTTGGAGTAGAGATGAAGACCTGGAGCGTGAACTAACGGAGACGAACATGAAAATCACGGCTTCTCTGATTCTGCATTGTCATTCTGCTCATTGCAATTCGCTTTACTCATGACTATCTCCTCGTTAGCTGTCGCGTACCATTACTTTTAGAAATGCATAAAATTATTCTTGCTCTCGAATACGCTCCGTCGCTTGATTTTTAAGACCTGGATTTTGCGCTGCTAATGTGCTATGGTAATCTGAGTCTTCGCGATGTATTGTTAAGTGCGACAAATCCCTGCATGATGTGTTTTGACCATATTTGCTTCTCCGAATTAGGCGGCTTATAGGTTCCGAAATGAGATTTCCAATTTTTTCCTGCGCTTGGATTTTCGCCAAAAACCATTGTCTGGCGCCAACTGGCGCTAGCAACATTATCCAGAGCGTTGCTAGTGCGAGAACAATGATTTCCTGATGAACACCACTTTTTTTCTATCAGTTGCCCTAAAGTCGCCACTCGATTGTGGGAGTCATACATAAACGCTGGGACCCACAAGCGAACTTGCTCACCCACATAACGCCATTTCTCATTCTTCCCCCTCTCCCACAACCGTCAACCGTCGTTTTTACGGCACCCTCTCGTCTATTTTCGATATATCTCGTTATCGATCTTGAGCACGATGCTCACTGGTGTAAAGCCAGTCCAATGGACTCTGACCAACCTACCCAACCTCATCCCTAGAGGCGCAACTCAGCTCGCTTTGGCGGCGGGCGCAGCGGTCACCAAGCAAATTTTTGATATTTTCCTGGCCGGCGACGTTCAGCCTGCTCCTTACCCAGCTATCGACTTCGCGGAGAAAGCCTCAAATCTTGTCCAACAAAACGCACCCCAGGCGACATGGGACACTGCCGTGCACGTCGTCGCCCATCCCAAATATCATCTCTCCTCAGTGGCGCACCCCGGCGCTTTCGCGCCCAAGCATATCGCCACGACTACCCGATTATCCCCACCAGACTCCATCATCCCCACCACCATCCTCCTCATCCTCGCCGCGATCATGATTATCGTCGCCGCCAGCGGCGCCGGATTCGTCGTCGAAAGGCCCAGCCAGAGGTCCTACAACAACACCCACCCCCACCGATCCCGGGGGACCGCAGGCAGCTCGCCTCGGCGGCCCAACGCCCCCGCTGGCTCCTCGTCCCGCACGCGCAGCGCTGGTGGATCGGGCGGCGGCTCTGGTGGGGGTCGTCGTCCGCAGGCGCCGAGCCCAGAACCCGAACACAACCCGAATTCCCCTGTCTGGCCTGACTCCAAAAGCCAGCCCTTGCGGCGTCATCCTGGCGGCGCTCCTCCGCCCCCGCCGCCTCCACCGCCCCCTTCTACCACCGTTGCTGCAGGCCGCAATCGGAATCCTGGCGGCCCTCTGGAGTTCGTCGACAGCTACTTGGTCACTCTGATCCTGGCGCTCGTGTGGTCGTTGTTGCCTAAGGCCGTCGCGTTCGTCAAAAGACTAAGCTCCAAAAGCGATGTAGTCCGGCCTACTGAAGGCGTCGCTGCACGCAACTCAACGGCCGTGGTTATCAAACCCCAATTGGGGCCGCAGTGCAGCAACACCATCCCCCTACCCATCGCCCTCGCTTCTGCACCTACGGATGCGGCGCCTGTTCGCGCGACGAGGATGATCTCCAGATATACCGCCTACCTACCTCTGATGACGCCCGCGCCGATAATCGACATCGACGAGCCGGAGCCCGTCCAAATCACCCTCAACGTGGAAGAAAACCAGCTGAGGTTTACGCTGCTGTCGCCCTCCTCCTCGACAAATCACCCGTTGCGCCTGCTGCTGTTCGCGTGTGATTGCGTTCTGCTATTCGTGTGCACTGCGTGCATCAGCCTGGCGCCGCCTGCCCTCTGCTACTGTGTGCGGTACTTGTTTCGCACTTCGTGGGCGGATGTGCAGGGCGCACAGCTGCTCATGGGTGGCGATGTGGTGGTCGAAGAGACTTGCAATGATGTCCAGGTAAGATACCTTTCCCCCCCTTTGGCAGTGTACGTTCCTCTGATCTAATGTGGTGTTTTCTAGCCCACAATGCCTGTCGCTGACGCTTCCGAAAGACAAGAACCTACACAGGAGGCAGGCCCTTCGACAGAACTGGCTTCTGTAAATCCCGAAGAACAGGAAATGAGGCCATCAACGCCGGTGCTAAGACCCAGAGTGAGTTTGGGCATATTTCTGCGACTGATTTAAGGAATTAATTCGGCCTCTGTATAGCTTCGACCACTGAAGAAGAGACTCGTGCCAAAAAAGAGAGCCAATTTCAAAGACCTGCCCATTTCGTATCCAGCACCAGTAGTTGATGTGAGTGTTAGCGCATTTTTGTAACCGTTTCCAGGAATTTATTCGAACCGCGTCTAGATCGAACAATCCGTGGAACCTAGCGTGGACCAAGATCTATTGCCTGCGGTACCGAGTCACAATTCAGAAGTAAGCTTTGGCCTATGTCTATAATTTGGATCTAAGAACTAATTTTGACTATGTGTAGGTCGAACAGACGATCGAAAGTTCCTCGACAGAGAAAATAAAATGTGACGAGCAAACGGTACCCTCTGCGTCAATATCTGAAGTGAGTTTCGAGGCAATTCGTAATCGATCTAAAGAACTAATCAAGCTTCGTGCAGCCTGAACATCCTATCCGAAGTCTTACGCCCACACCAGAGGTGGAAGAGACGACCGCACAGGAGGAACAGATGAGCAAACCCACAGAGCCCGTCCAAGCCTCTGCGACGGATAATGACGCTCACAATCAGCCAAGCACGCCCACAGCACCAATTCCGGAAGTGAGTTTGACATATTCCCATAAACAATTCAACGTAACACTTACGTACGAACTTATAGCTTCCACATACTCCTCACCATCACGCGGCAGCGGAGAACGATGAAGCCCAGATTGCGGGGCCGTCGGTACCAAAAATGCGCATGGTGAGTTTTCGGCGTGTTTTTGTACTGATGAAGAACTTATCTGAATGTTATATAGCTCCAAAGACCTATACGGCTGCCTAAGCCATCGACGTTTTCAAGACACCCGAAAAGAACACCATCAGTTGCAGCGCCGCCTCCGGAGGTAGGTTTTGGCAGCGCTCATTTCTATCGTTTACTCGAAGGAGTGATTCTCAAACTTCATGTAGATCGAACACGCGATTCAAAGTCCCGCAGCAGATGAACAAGAAGCAGCCTTCTTACCTCAGGCAGAAGTGAGTTTCGGAGCGTTGCAGTTATTGTTTTCTTTGAACTTATTTTATTTTCATTAGCCCGCACCCTTTGTCCCAAGTCCGGCGCCAGAAAAGGAAGAAGCGAAGGCGCAGTGGGATCAACCTCATCAAGAAGTGAGTTTGCAGGCATTTCTTTGATTTCTAGAAACTTATTTCATTTTCATTTAGCTCACACAACCCGTCCCAAGTCCGGTGTCAGAAGTGGAAGCAACGGTGGCAAAAACGGAGTATGATGTCGAGCAACATTACGCAGCCTTCTTACCTCAGGCAGAAGTGAGTTTCGGAGCGTTGCGATCATTGTTTTCTCAGCATTCATTCCATTTTTGTTAGACCGTACACTTTGTCCCAAGTCTGGCGTCAGAAAAGGAAGAAGCGATGACGCAGTGGGATCAACCTCATTCAGAAGTGAGTTTTGCAGGCATTACTTTGTTTTCTGGGAACTTATTTCAATTTCATTTAGCTCGCACAACCCGTCCCAAGTCCGGCGTCAGAATCGCAAGCAACGATGCCCAAAATGGACTATGATAGCGAGCAACATTACGCAGCCTTCTTAGCTCAGGCAGAAGTGAGTTTCGGAGCATTGCGATTATAGTTTCCTCAGAATTCATTTCATTTTCGTTAGACCGCACACTGGGTCCCGAGTCCGGCGCCAGAACAGGAAGAAGCTATGATACATTGGGGTCTACCTCATTCAGAAGTGAGTTTTGCAGGCATTTCAGTTTTTTCTGGGAACTTATTTCATTTTCATTTAGCTCGCACAACCCATCCTAAGTACGGCGTCAGAATTGGTAGCAACGGACGCCCAAATGTTCCTTGATCTGGAGAAAGAATATGCAGCCATCTTACCTGAGGCAGATGTGAGTTTCGGAGCGTTGCAATCATTGTTTCCTCAAAATTCATTTCATTTTCGTTAGACCGCACACTGGGTCCCAAATCCGGCGCCAGAACAGGAAGATGCTATGGCACAGTGGGGTCTACCTCATTCAGAAGTGAGTTTTGCAGGCATTTCTTTGTTTTCTAAAGACTTATTTCCTTTTTCATTTAGCTCGCACGACCCGTCTCACCAGTGTCAGCATTGGAAGCAACGATGGCGCAGGTGGATTATGATTATGATATGGAACCCTTGCAGATGAGCTTTGCGACAGAGGAAGAAGTTCGAGTCCCGCAAATGCAATCCTTAGCGTCGGACCCTACAGACGAAACGATGGCACAGTCGTTTTACTACTATACACCAGAAGAGATGGCACAAATGATGGCACAGGTAGCGTGTTACAACACGGAATATCCACCGTCTTTCGATGGCTTTGCGACAGAGGAAGCTCGAGACCCGCGAACGGAATACTTAGCATCGGAACCTACGGACGAAACAACTACGGCACAGTCATTTTACATGCCGGAGTATACATCGTCGATCGAAGGCTTTGTGGCAGAGGAGGAAACTCGAGACCACCAATCGGAATTCGCAGCACCGGAACCTACGGACGAAACGATGGCACAAGCGATGGCACCGACATTTTTCTATTCGGCACAAATGGCGGACCAGGTAATATCGCAACTTTCGGAAGAAATGATGGCACAAATGCTGGCATCGGTAGCATCTTACCCAACGGATTATCCATCGTCTTTCGAAGGCTTTGCTACAGAGGAGGAAGCTCGAAACCCGCGAATGGAATTCTTCGCATCGGAACCTACGGACGACTCGATGGCACAAACGGCACAGTCATTTTACGCGCCGCAATATACATCGTCTATCGAAGGCTTTGCGACAGAGGAGGAAACTCGAGACCAGCAAACGGAATTCGCAGCACCGGAACCTATGGTGAGTCTTTGCGCCTTTTAAGATTGTTTCAGAAGGTTTATTCAAATACCGTCTAGCTCAACCGACCTGTCCGACCTCTCCCAAAACGGAGGTCGGCGAGGGTCATTGCGAGCGAACCCTCAGTGCTGAGTGAATCACCGGTGGCGAGCGAACTGCCAGCGGTCCATGTAGCACCTGGACCCGTGGTGAGTTTCAGCGCTTTCGTTTATCGATTCTCCAACTTACTTGGTCCTCAATAGTTTGACGCTTTGGACATCCTGGCAACGGCGGCAGAATCCCGGATACAGGAACTTCACGCGCAGGCTTCGATCGAGGTACCAGAGGTGAGTTCGAGCATATTTGTTAGCTGGCAATTTTGAAACTGACACGAAAGATCATGCAGGCCGGACCACGGATCATCAAGGCGCTGCCGAAGGGCCGAAACCTACAACCACGAGCGCCGGACGTGAGTTTCAGTGATATTCTTATCGTCGGTTCAGCTTGCTCATCTGATCTTCTTGTAGCCCAACATTTTCAATTTTGTCTGCATAAGCAGTCCAGCAGAGAAGGTAGCGGAGGCCCAAGGAGAGTTCTTATTCGGGGTGAGTCTCTACGTCTTTTTGGAATCATACCAGGAATTTATTCAGGCATCATACTAGCCGACACCGTCGGTCCAAAGTCCTGTACTCGAGCAGGGCGAGGCAATGGCACAGATGGTTATGGATGGACGCGCCGCTACTGATGTAGGGGCACCGGAAACGCGCGTTGTAAGTGGATTACTGTTATTGCTGTTCGTTTCTATCTAATGCCGTGATTTTAGAATCAGGACACGGAAGACATTTCGCGTGAGGACGACGCCGTCGCCGCCGATTCGGACGACGACGAAATGGAAGAGTACCCATTCCGGAATACCTGGTCACTGGTTGATACCCTAGGTAAATGGAAACATTTACTGTACATTTTTTATTCTTCTTTGCCTTTTGTATTCTCCATGGACATTATCTGCATCAATCTGTATCACTATTATCTGTGTCCTTGGACTTTCTATATCTCCGATGCTTTTTTGTAATTATAGAGTAAAGTTCTGTACTTTTATTACTGTACATTTACATTTCCTTATATTCTGATTGGGCTGAAACAATGTAATTGGAACTGAAATATCCTTTGCTCTGAATTCATAATGAAAACAGTCTCGCTTCAATTGATTACACAAAGATAAAAGATCTATCGGTAGTGTTAGCAAAGATTGAGCTGAGAGTTTGGGCGCCCCTGTTTGAGTCACGTGACTGCGTTCGTATGCAAGCAAGGACAAACAAAAATAACAATGGCGGGCCGTGGCTGCAAGCTATTGTCCTCGACGACGAGCAGAACAATAGCCAACGATGAGCACAATGGAGTCGGACCATGGGCCTTATCCGCTGAGAGCTGTGAACTGGATTTCCTTTCTACACTTTGACCTCTACCACCACCATCAAACCTTCCGAGAACTTCCAGGTTCGCTATGTTCGCGCGTTTCGGCGCGTTAAGCGCCCTATTATTTCTGCCAATACCACTTCGTACGTCCTCATCTCGAATATATTTCTCTTTTACTAACCTCTGTCTCCAAAAGTTGCCCAATCAACATCAACAATCCTATGCATCGCAGGCCAATGTCTGCAGGGCTACTCCAACACAACCAGTGAGTGGCTTCCTACTCTGCGACAGTTCAGCGGCGTCTTGGTTCAACGTTCGACTGAGTGAGCATTTGTGCCCCACAACGGCCACTTATTTCGCCCGACCCCTGCGTGCTCTTAGGCCTCAGGGTTGCTTAGCGCTCACTGACCCCACCGGACTGTTCTTACCATTGTTTCTGCGTTTACTCCTATCTAACTATATCTCATTTGCAGTTGGTGCCACCATAACCGGTACCTCTACCTCGATTCATCTTCTTCCTGGCACATATGAGGCCTCAACAAACCCGCAACTTCTCCACGACACCCTAACCTCATCATCGGCATCTCTGTCATCCTCAGCAGGATTCAATGCCTCCTCTTCAATATCTCTCCCTTTGACCGTCGCATTGCAGCCCGGAGTAGCATTCTATGCGAACCGTCTATATTCAGGCCAAGCCGCCTTCTCAGCCCTGCCTTCATCACCAGTCACCAACTTGTCGACTCCAGTTACGGCCGGTGCATTGGCGCTATCGTCCAACGTTTGGATCGCCTTGAACGTTGGACCCAACCGCCTCGTCATCTGGGACTCCATCCCGGACATTGCGCAGCTCCCTGTATCCAACGCAGGCTCACTCTCGCTCGTGGATATCCAGTCCGCTGCATGCTCGCCCGCATGCTCGGCCGGGGGCGTGTGCTCAGCGACAGGCGTATGCCAATGCCAGCCTGGATTTTCTGGAGCGTCATGCGAGACGTGCGCTTCCGGATTCTTTGGTCCTACGTGCCAGTCGTGTCCCTCAAACTGTACCACCTGCGATGACGGCACGACGGGGACGGACAGGTGTCTGAAGCCTGCACCAGCTGCGAATGCGCCGTCCAACTGCAACTGCCAGAGCGGAGTATGCGGTGCGAACGGTACGTGCGCGTGTACGCCTGGATTTACGACTGGCAACAACGGTACACAATGCGCGAAGTGCTTGCCTGGCTTCTTCCTGACACCCTCAGGCGACTGTCAAGGTGCGTTTTATGACCCAATTCGGCTGATTTTCGATTTTAATATTCTCTCTTCTTTGTCTCTAGTTTGCCAACTTGGTTGCACGCAGTGCGCCGATGGGACTGGTCAATGCACGGCATGCAAGTCAGGTTTCTCGCAAGATAGCGTCGATAAGACGAAGTGCGATCCATTACCAGCCACGACGACGACGAACCAGGTATGCCCTGATGGCAGCTTTCCCAACGGCGCTGCATGCGCAGTATGCTCCTCGGCTTGCAAAACTTGCACTGGTGGAACGTCGAACGACTGCATCCTCTGTGCCTCGGGCACTTTTTCCAATAATGGCGCATGTGTTTCTGCCGACACGCTGGGTGTGTGCCAAGGCACGAATCTCATTGCGGACAATGATAAGCATGAATGTGATAGTACGTTGATTGTTGTTCTATATTTCTACTTGCACTGACGTTTGATGTATAGCCTGCGGTGCGACCTGTACCAAGTGCCAAATCCCTGGCTTCAACGGTGCCTCAGTCGTGGAACAGAAGCAATGCACGGCGTGTCTCCCTGGATTCTTCCTCAGCAATGGTACCTGTGTTGCGAGTTGTCCTTCTGGCACAACGGTGTCCGCGCAAGACAATCTGACCTGCATTCGTAAGTCGTATGGAAATGGTCGCACTTTACAATTTACTGACTGATATCGTAGCATGCGATTCATCCTGCACTTCTTGCTCAGGATCCTCAACCTTCTGCCTTACATGCTCCAACAACCAACTCGCGTCTAAAGGCCAATGCATATCCACCTGCCCCTCCAACACGTTCGCCTCCGCAGGTGCTTGCCTCACTTGCAACGCAGACTGCGCCAGCTGCTCCGGGGGCTCATTCAATCAATGCACGAGCTGCCCAGCATCGCGTCCAGTGCTCGTCAACGGCCGCTGTCTCCCAACATGCGCCCAGAATCAGTTCTTCGACCCCACATCCGGAGCCTGCCAGGCCTGCGACTCGAGCTGCGCAAGCTGCTCCGCGGCTGGACCGAGCAACTGTCTGGCGTGCGCGAATGCGGGGCAGAAGCTCAGCCAGGGCTCGTGTGTTGCGGCAGACTGCCAGGCAGGCACCAGCGTCATCGCCGGCCTCGGCGTGTGTCTTTCGGACCTTGTTACCACGACCTCGCCGTCCGGCGGCTCCGCACCACCCCTCCCACCAGTCTCCGGTATCAACACGACGACGACGGTGGAACATTCGCGTCGCCTCCAGTGGTGGGAGATCCTGCTTATGGCGCTCGGTTGTGCGTTTATTTTCCTTGCTGTGCTCTGGTGCTTCCGCCGGCGCCAGCGCAAGAAGCGCGCGGGTGCGAAGGCGGCGATGTACCCTCCGGACCACGGGCGCGGTTGGCGCTGGAAGCTCGCGCAGTGGGGGCTCAGGCTTCTCGGTCGCGGGTCGGCGCGGTCTACAACTCAGAATGGGTATCTGCCTACCACGAGGCAATTCTCGCCGATCCACGATGAGCCCATGCCTGTTATCACACATCGGAATGCCGCCGCCGCCACTGGAGGTTGGCGCTGGAAGCTCATCCGTTGGGGCGAGAGGCTCTTCGGGCACGCTCCGAGCCAGCCTGTCGCAGTGCGCGTGCCGAATATCGTGCACCTCGGCCCGTTACACCACCAAAGCAATACGGGCCTCAAGGCGTACAAGGCCCCTTCACCCACCCCAGCGGCGCCCGAAGTGGACATGGTGCACCTCATCGAGTCGTACAACCGCCGCCCCGACGCGAAGTCCGCTGCATGGCGCGAGCACCGCGCAGGGGGGCGGTATGCGCCGGTTCCGTCGCAGCGCGCGATGGAGGACGCGGAGCAGCGCTCGCTGAGCGACGCGAGCAGCCACATGTCGGCGCCGTCGCTGTACTCGCAGCTGACGGGTGTGCCGCGGCGCGTGCAGGACCCGCGGCTGCCTGTGCGGCGCGACCTGGAGTCGCGCTTTTCGGTGAGCCTGTTTGCGGGAGACGACGCGGAGCGGGAGCGTGGGTCTGCCAACAACGCGAAGCGAGCCGCGCCGATGCCGTTTTGATCTCGTTTCGAGTTGCGATTTTGTTCTTTTATTGTTTCTTTCCTTCGCGTGGATTTTCTATCTCTTATTGTTATTTTGTTCGTTGTCTGTCCGATTCTCTTCCGTTTTTCTCTATGCTCCGACTGTTACACCTTAATTGCCATTGGCTACTACCTGTTATGACCATACGACTACTTATCTATAGACGTTACTATTCTCCACTCTGTAGCAAGGACACGGACACGGACACGGACATCTCGATGTATTTCTTAGTATACGACATATCGACGACCATTTATCTCATTCTTAATACCTGTACCAAACATGTATCGGTACACGCTATATTACTAGTATTTAGTAAGGAATCGGACTGGGTACATTTTAATTCATAATGCATCAATACCTTGCGGTGGTAACTTTGAAGAGAATAAGAATTTGCGGGTTTGGAGGTATGTCAAGGACAAAGATAAGGCCTCGTTGGGAGTAGAGGCTGTCAGTTGACTCTGATATAATTATCCATGTAATCCACGCCCGCCATTTCCATCAGCGAGATGATTGTCAATGGGAATGAATAGCTTGTACATCTTCCTTGATATTCTTGAAATCTATAAATCTGAGTATGCTGTCACCTGTGTTGTTTCTTGGTTGACCGTAGATAGCTTCAGTTTTACATGGTCTTTTCGAGTTAAAGATAGTTTCCGTTTACTTTACAACTTTCGATGGACACGGGATTCGGGCTCGAAGTCTATTTCAGGGAGACAAATACGTTATGTTTTCCACAAATTGTCAACAAATTGATCTAGGTAGGTAATAATATCTGTTTAATCTATGCACAACTTTCCATCATTGCAGTAAGCTTTATCTCAATATTTGAATGGAATCTTTCCAGCGCTTGAATACAGCCTGTGGTCTATGCTGGTCTATGCAACAAGTAAGGACATCTGAAGGATGACTTTTATAGAATATCATTAACCTTATTTGGTCCTGTGCATCGCAATGGGAATCTGGGGGATGACGTCACAGCATTACAATTTGATTATCGAGATTCATATCATATCTTGATAATTTTACGCAACTGCTTAAATTGGACCACAAGATTCACAAGTTCTTACATTCCCTTGCTCGTCGTCCCCATCTCAATTCAATAAAGTTGGTTCTCAAAATGCCTGTCCACTTTAAAGTCGCCGCACATGAGGCCAATTCTATGCCAAGTTTCAATCTTCAAGTTACGAACGCCGATCAGCTGCTGGCCGCGACCTGGGGAAAACAAACACGAATCCTCCGCAGTGCTGAGCTTCTGCAAAGCTCCTACCACAGTGGAAAACAAGATTTTTCGAAGATAAAACCTGTTAGGAACGGCTTCGTTGATACTGTGACGGAGGCGTATAACCAGCACTACCATCTTGTTATCAAGTCAGTTATTTTCTCTTGAATCAAAAAAATGGTTTGCTTAACGACTGGCAGGCCGGATGACGTTTGGACGGCAATTCTAGGACAGTTTAACTTCTAGTACGTCGCATTTTATTCATTTGAAATTCATGCGAATTTAAGATTGTCTGATTCAGCGTCAACGCCCACGCAGAGGAGCTCCGACAACATTTTGTTCAGCACGAAGGGCAGAAGAAACTCACAGTTTCTGCATTTGGAGATCGATATTCCGTTGATTTTGGCGCCCTTGCAACCCGAATGACTGAATTGATTGATGAAAACGTTCGTCAGAACTAAGTTTCATGGCTATCTACTTACATTAACACAGGTCATCGATAAAGACCTGAAGGACTGGATCCTGCCAGATTTTAGCACCACGACAAAGAATGATACTGTGATCTGCGCTGTCATGATGATGGCTACACTCAAGGCGTAGGCCGCTTTTGTTTTCGTTTTTTATTAGATATCACAGCCAACCTAAGTCGTATTACTGCAGATACTTTTCCTTCGGATTCAGTTTATCCTGCGGTATACCCTCCGTCACCCTAGAGGGCGAGAAACCTGACTGGGAAAAACTTCTCGCGCGAATCGACAAGCTGCAGCAGTTCGGGCCTGAACCAGAAGCATGGGCATCCCTCCTCCGACCCATCTTAACGCGCTTCGTCAAGGCATTCGACGGCGACCCGGACCTCGATTTTTGGGGCCGCGTCTGCCACTACCACCATACCGGCTCCGGCCCCACCTATCTCACAGGGTGGCTCACCGCGTTCTGCGTATGGGACCAAGAAGGCGTCTGGATGGGGCCCTCGTTGACGAGCCCCCGGCGCGAGTACGGATTCGGAAGCAAAAACATTGAGAGGCTTGTCCTCGACGACACCGAATACGGGCTGACAGACTCTGACAAAATCCCGGGCGGGTTCTGCGAGGTTGACGTCGAGCTGGACGATAACGGCGAGATGTTCGATTGCATGATGGTGTCGGGCCACTTGGCGATGAAGGTGGAAGGCGAGGTGCGGGACACGGTGCGGCCTCTGCCGGGTTGGTTTATGTTTATCAAAGAGACGTGTGAGGACCCTATAGCAGTGGAGATGAATAATTTTTTTGAAGGTCGTCTCGGCGGAGCTGCTGCAGACTCAGGCGCTTGAGAGGGACCTAGAGGACGGTAGCTCTGTTGACAGTCGTTTTATTTTTGAATCTCAATATTTAATCATCTCCATTTCGTCCATCATTTACACTCAAGTCTCTCAAGTATCGTGGTCAGTTTGACTGTCGCTGACATAAATCCCATAAGACTAGATGCTAACAGAGTGGTGGTAATGTGATTGACCTATTCTAGTAATATGGGTAATTAATACGAAAGCAATAAACAGCAAGAATGGTAGTGGTAATGAAATAGAGTACATAATGCGCAACAGACAGACAGTAGTAAGTAGTGCAGCTATAGGAGGATAATGTGCAAGTCTAAGTTTGTAATGTATGCCGATAAATTAACCCCGTCCTCCTCCACCTAATACGCATCCTCGCCCTTCGAATACCGTCCCGTCCTGGTGCCCGAGCCCGAGCCGAGCGCCCCGCCGCTGCTACTGCTGCGCGCATACCCGCCACCGCTGCTGCTGCTGCGTGCATACCCACCGCTGCTGCTGCTGCGCGCATACCCGCCGCTGCCGCTGCCAGGGTACCGCCCCACATTGTGATGCGTATACTGGCTGGAGTGGTCGGTATGAGGCGCCGACTCTCGGTCGAAACTGCGCCCGCGCGTGGCGCCTCGGCTGCTGTCGCGGTCGCGCGTGTACTCATTGGCGCTGCGCCCGTGGTACCCTCCCACGGCGAGGTGCGGCGCCCAGCGGCGGGCGTGTACCCGAACGCGCCACCCTCGCGCTTGCGGTAGCCCTCGCGCTGCGGGTCGCCGCGCTTGAACGTGTCCTGCGTGCTGCGCCCCCCGCCGTACGACGATGTGGCCCCGTATCCGCCCGCGCTGCTGCCGCCGAACCTGCTACCGCCGCCGCCATAGCTGCTACACCCCGCGAGCGCGACTGCCCCTCCCCGCCGCCCTCCAACATCATTGCATGTTGCGGCTGATCCGTATGTCGCGCGAAAGCCCGCCGAGCTCCTTGAAGAACGCCTGCAGGCCCGCCGAGATCCGGTCCTGCCGCAGACCCGTCGAGGCCACGCGCCCGATGTAGAACCCGAGCTGCGCGAGGAAGGTGCCGCTGAACTCATCCGACGCCGGCGCGTCCGGGTAATCCTTGGGCGGCTGTGCGAGGCGCTGGGTCAGCGACGTGCACAGTGCGGGCAGCGACTCCAGGTTCGCGGCCCCGTACGGCCCCGTAGGGCGCGGGGCCCGCGCACCGCCGCGTGT
Organism: Pholiota molesta; assembly: GCA_014925825.1. Lineage (NCBI taxonomy): Eukaryota > Fungi > Basidiomycota > Agaricomycetes > Agaricales > Strophariaceae > Pholiota > Pholiota molesta. The sequence goes on from JACGCK010000081.1 coordinate 180,930, forward strand.
GGGCGCGGGTGCGGGCGCAGGCGGGATGGCGGAGGCCGCGCCGTCTTTGAGCAGCTGCAGACACTCGCGCTCGACATCCTGCGTCTCGAGCGGCAGCGCCTTCACGCCGACTGCGCTCTCGATCCGGCGTACCGCGTCCGCCTCCCATTGGCACACGATGAGGTCGCCGCGCCCCTTGCCCCCGCGATCGCCACCCCGCCCCGTGCGCCCCACGCGGTGCACATACATGTCCGGGCTCGCCGGCACGCCGAGCTGGATGACGCGCGTCACGCCGGGGTAGTCCACACCGCGCGCAGACACGTCCGAGGTGATGAGCACCGCCGCAGAGCCCAGCGCCACGTCCCCGCGGAACGCGTTCGATATCCGCACCCGCTGCGACATATCCCGCTTCGCGTGCATCTCGTATGTGCGCGTGGGCATGGGGAACGCCGCCGGGTTCGACAACGCGGCTTCGGACAGCAGCGACGCCACAGTTGCGTCATTTTCGTGGTCGAGAGGAAGAGCACGACCTTGCTCTTGCGCCCTTCGCGTGCGCACAGCAGCTGGTCGTGCACAAGCAGGCGCAGCAGATGGGCAGCGCCTCGGCACCACCCGCGCCAGGGAGAACGGTCGTGTATTGCGGGATGTGCGTGTGCGTCGCCACGTCAGACTCGGACACGCAGTTGACGAAGGTGTGGGAAGGGGACATTAAGGTTCGTGCGATGCCCTGGATCTCCCTGGACACGGTGGCGCTGAAAAGGAAGGTTTGGCGTTGAGGGGACTTGGGCAGGGACAACGAAATTTTTTCAATGTCAGGTTTGAAGCCCATATCGAGCAGAGTGTCGGCCTCGTCCAGAACGAGCTAAAATAAATTGAGCATTGAATACCAAAATGAAAACAGGAGACAGACAATTTTTGTGTGTGCCAGCGCCTCGCTGAACATCGGGACGCTGTCTATCAGATCCATCATGCGGCCAGGCGTCGCGACCACAATATCCTTCCGGCCCCTCTCCCACGACGCAATCTGGCGCCCTTTGCTCTCGCCACCTAGCAAAACTTGCACTTGGAAGCCTTTGTGGTGTACGGTGAGGTTCGCCGCCTCGACGGCTATCTGCGTGGCAAGCTCTCGCGTCGGCGAGAGGATGAGAGTACCGACGGTGTCCGAGGCGAACCTCGATGCGGCGCGCAAAGCATCCGTTTTGACCATTTTTCGCCAAGTCCCGAGTCCGCATGCGCGCGGGCGACGTGGGCGTCAATGGCCTTGACACGGGCTTCGATAGCGGGACGAGGAAGGCCATGGTCTTGCCTGTGCCCGTCTTTGCCTTGACGAGCAAGTCACGGGGCCGTTTTGAGTTGTCTTTCGCTGTCGGGTCATGGGGCTCGGCGAGATGGGGAAGGAGAGGGAAGATACGTGACTGCACGACAGACATATTCGTGTGTTTGATGGCCTTGAGGGTGTCTGGGTGGAGCTTGTCAGCGACCGTCGAGAACGGTTGCTGGCCATCTTTTGGGGGTTCGGGGGTCTCCTCGTTTGCGTAGAGAGAAGTGGGTATACGTGCTTGCATGGCCGCCGTCGACGCATTGCGGGCGAGCAGCATGTCGCAGGGGAAGAGACGCCGTGGCAGCGCGACGACATGGCTGCTTCGCGTCAGCGCTGACAGCCTGAAGAGAGGCGCACGGGCGCTCAGCGCGTACGCACGGGGCACCAGAGCCTTGAGAAATGAAGAAGACGAGGAGGCCATGGGAGTCCAGGTCTAAAAGGTGAAAAACTTGAGCTGGCCGTCCTTGCGGGGTAAGAAAAAAGACGTGGGAATTTCGGGCTTGATATAAGCGCAACACTGCATTACGTAAAGAATAAAATAAAACAGAGGCTGGGTGTTTTTAAGGAATCTCAAGAGGTTTTCTAGAAAAAGGAATAAGAGAGAGAGGGGAGGGAGAGAGGAGAGGGAGGGAGGGAGGGAGGGAGGGGACGGAGAGAGGGGAGGGAGAGAGGAAAGCTCAAGGGAAAATTGATTAGTTACACAAAGAAATGTTGTGTAGTCCACATACAAGGATATTAGAATTCTTTCAATACCATTACAATGTTGATTACGAGGGTAGTCACAACTCTAATACAAATGTTCCCAAAGTACCACAATCTAAGGAGATGAATTTTATCAAATTTCAATTGGGTCAGAATATAATTTCCTGGGATTACAACTACCATAGATATCTTTAAAAGCTATTTGGAATGACTTTTCACATGTTCCATCCAATTTTACAGTGTTGTATGAGATTGTACGGCTACGAGATAGACAATAAGATATCCAGGGATTTGTAACTTTCAAATTCCTCGCATAGGATTCCAGCTCAACAAACCCTTGTAATGAACACTTGCATTCTAATGGATTCTATCAAGATTCTATTATAGAACTGCCTTGCAAACATCAGAAGTGTTCCGAACATTTTATGGTGATTTATGGCATTGTGATAAAGCCAAAGTATGAGCAATAACGAGGTGGTTCACATCCATGTTATGGGATGATCAATGGAAGTTAACCTCGGCGGCAACGGAACGAACGCCGGTCAAGACAAGATGATCGATATTCCCACGGCCGGGCCGATTCAAGCGTGCAGAGAAATTTGCCCGGGCGGACGTGCGCGTATTGTCCTATACCACCACGACCTCGACGTGCACGACTAGGACGACGACGACGCAATGACAAAATACATCTTGGTCTCGGGTGGTGTGGTTAGTGGCATCGGCAAGGGCGTCATTGGTGTGTCTCGCCTCGTCTGCCTCTGCAGTCCAACACAAGCTTATGACCATGGTGCTACTTCGTATTCTTTTGGCTTGACTAGCCTCTTCGACCGGCCTGCTGCTCAAAACCACGGGTCTTAAAGTGACCGCTATCAAGATCGACCCCTACATGAACATCGATGCGGGTACCATGCGTCCTACCGAGCACGGTGCGTCCAAATCAAACATGCATGTGATGGTCAGTGAAGGCTTATGAATCCTGACGACCCGCAGGCGAGGTGTATGTTCTGAATGACGGCGGCGAGGTCGATCTTGATCTGGGCAACTACGAACGGTACCTCAATGTCACGCTCAGCCGCGATAACAATATCACGACGGGCAAGATCTACAGAGAGGTTATTGAGAAGGAGGTGGGCACTTTGTCCATTCAGGAGATATTATTTTTGTTCCCTAGCTCATTACTCTTTCCTGTCCAGCGAAAAGGCGAATATCTCGGCAAGACCGTGCAGGTACGTTGTTATCCATCCTTACCTGGCACTGTTCTCATCTTTCGACGCGTCTTTTCCCCCATCGTTCTTGTCCATTCATAATAATAAACACCCTCCCTCCAACGATCCCAATCGACAACCTAACTCAGATCGTCCCCCACATCACCAACGCGATCCAAGACTGGATCGAACGCGTGTCCAAGATCCCCGTCGATGAATCAGGCGAAGAGCCCGATGTCTGCATCGTCGAGGTGCGTTCCTCCCTCCCTCTACGCCCGGATCAAACCCGCTAACCCTATGCACTCATACATTAGCTTGGCGGTACTGTCGGAGACATCGAATCCGCGCCTTTCGTCGAAGCCATGCGCCAGTTCCAATTTCGCGTCGGTCCATCGAACTTCGCCCTCGTGCACGTCTCGCTCGTGCCCGACATGCACGGCGAGCAGAAGACCAAGCCTACGCAGACGACCGTGCACTGTCTCCGCGGGCTCGGTCTGCTGCCCGATCTCGTGAGTCGCTGTCACCTGCCATCCCTCCCCGCAGTCCGCCAACCCATTACGCTTTGCTAGATCGCCTGCCGTCTGCTCGGCCCCGAGCCCCTCCACCCAACGACAAAAGACAAGATCTCCATGTTCTGCCACGTCTCTTCCGAGCAGGTCGTCGGTGTGCACGACGTGTCGAGCGTATACCACGTCCCTCTCCTCCTGCAGGCGCAGGGCATCGTTGAGTTCTTGGGCCGGCGGCTGGGGCTGGAAGACCTGCGGCGCGGTGTGGTGGCGAACGGGAACGGGCCCTCGCCGAGTATTGGGAAGGAGTTAAGTGCGCCGGTGGATGCGGTGATCGAGAAGCGGTGGGCGGAGAGGCGGGAGAAGGGGGCGCAGTTGGGTAAGAGGTGGCGCGATTTGACTTCGGGGTGCGTGGCGTTCTTTTGCTATTATGTAACGTGTTTTGTTGCTAATAATGCAATTGCAGTCAAGAACGCCTCTTCGACAAAGTGAGCATTGCGCTCGTTGGCAAATATACGGACCTCAAGGACTCGTACATGTCTGTCACGAAAGCGCTCGAACACTCCGCCTTCCGCGTGCACAGGAAACTCACCGTCCACGTCCGTCTCTTTTCATTTCCTTAAATTTATACATGCCTTTTGAACAAAACCTATAGTGGGTTGAGTCCTCCGATCTTGAACCCGAAACGCAAGAATCGAACCCGGCCAAATACCACGACGCCTGGCGCGCTGTCGTTGGCGCGCAGGGTATCCTCGTGCCTGGTGGCTTTGGCCAGCGCGGCACGGAGGGCATGATGCTCGCGATCAAATACGCGCGCGAGCAGAAAGTGCCCTTCCTGGGCATCTGCCTCGGCTTCCAGCTCGCCGTCGTCGAATGGGCGCGCAACGTGCTCGACATTCCCGGTTCGTCCTCCTTAGCCTAAACGCAATCCGTGCTCATTGCTTCCTTTTGCACAGACGCTACCTCCGGCGAGTTCGCACCCGACGCAGCGAACCCGCTCATAGTGTTCATGCCCGAGATCTCGAAGACGCATATGGGAGGCACGATGCGCCTGGGCTTGCGTCCGACGGTGTTCGGGCCGGGCACAGAGGCGTGGAGCCGCCTGCGCTCGCTGTATGGCGGCGCGCCGACGATCTGGGAGCGCCATCGCCACAGGTACGAGGTCAACCCGGCGTATGTGGAGCGCCTCGTCGCGAGCGGGATGATCTTCGCTGGAAAGGACGAGAAGGGGGAGCGGATGCAGGTGTGCGAGCTGAAGGGTCTGTATTGTCTCTCTTCCGCCGTGTATTGATTGCTATGCCATTCATTCGCTGACATTCCACCATACTTCCAGACCACCCGTTCTTCGTCGGCCTCCAAGCGCACCCGGAATTCTGCACGCGCCCGCTGAACCCCTCGCCCCCCTTCCTCGGGTTCGTCGCTGCCGCATGCGGGCCTGCGGTACTGGCTGAGCAGCTCGAGGCCCAGATGGCGGGATACGTCCCGCCGCACCCGGCGGCGGCGATGGTGAGCGAGGCGCAGCTCAAGAGCGCATCGGATCTGGCGATCGAGGTGCATGCTGTGCATCAGCAGATGGATCCGGAGAGCAGCCATATGGCGGTTGTGCAGACGGTGAATGGGGACCTTTAGGGAGTGGTTGGTGGTGGTCAAAAAATGTTTTCTTTTCAAGTTGGATGGAAAGCCTCTAGGAGCTAGGACGCTTGTGGCATACACTGTGATCTTTTTGTCTGATTTGTCTACTTTGTGATATTTCTGTTTTGTCTTCTCTCACCCTCTCCTCTTCAATTGGTCGCAGTGTTCCTCATTCAGTGTCCTGCATATAATCATTTAACCATAGCGTGTTGCAACTACACTCATACACACATCATCTCATACAGTATTTATATATTTCTAGAACAGGAATTTCCTGCTAGCTACCCTCATGCACAAAAAATTGGTCCGCTACATCACTATAATTATCATGGTTGTCAACCTTCAGAATTCCCCTTCGCTCATCTCCCAGGCCTTAGTCTCCGCTCAACGGCTCTTAGCGGTATATATACAAGCACGCCAACTATCCCGCCCGTGAAAATCCCAATATCGCCTGTCCCTGCGTGAGCTATGGGCCCAGTGTACCAGGTCTGTTTCATGCATGGCACAATGATCCCAAAACCACATAAGAAAGCAAGCACGGCCGCGATGCCTGTAGGCAAGCCGGCGGCCTTGTTCCACTGCGCGACGTCGTATGCAGCCCAGCGCCTGCGGAAGACGAAGTGCTCGGCGAGGACGATAAAGGTGAAGATGCTGGACCAGTACCCAATTACACCTAAGTTGGGGAAAAGGCAAATAGTTAGATGGATGGTATTGAGATCTCAAATAAAAAAGCGACTTACTTAGAATGTCGACCAGGGTGCTGTAAAATCTCTTGGCACCAACAATGGCGAGGGAATATATCTGTAGGGAAAGAGATCAGATTTTTAGAATGAATAATTTGGGAATCCATCTGAAAACCTACATCGCTGTCGAGACAACGGCCAGCATGTATCGAGGCACGCGGGCAAAAATGGGAGCGAAAGCCATGGCGCTCAGACCTTCAATTGAAGTTCAATAAACGTGTTAGCTTCAATCCAACGTCATTCAGGTAAGCGCAGGTCTTACCAAGAGAATCCCGACGTGCTCAACGCAAGCATCACTGCGAGGAACTTGCCGAACCCTTTGGCAGGCGCTAAAACCGCCACGATCAGCCCGCCGACATTGCTGCCTTCTTCGAACCCCGCTTGCCAGTCTGGGACGCAGGGCGCAGCAGCCGCAAAGATAGCACCCAACATGAGCCATGGTTGTCTGTGTGAAGGAGGAGAAATGTAAGCGGATGGATGGTGCTTGTACCTTTAGGATACATGAGCAAAGCGGTAAGTAGGCGTAGAACTTACGCTCGAGAGGAAGAAACCAAGGTAGATCCATATAAAAATTTTGCGTCTATAGAACCCAAATAAAATCAGGGACGGCTAGACATTAGACATCTGGAACAGAAATGTTTGCATTTCCCAACGCACTCTGATACATTTGCGTCATGATAGACGCCGTAATCCGGTGTGGACGGGCTCCAGCTAATCATATTCGACGCTACGAACGAGGCGAATGATAACATTGCTGAGGCCGTTGGGCTAGACACTGATATGAACGTTGAAGGGTTTAAGTGTCTTCCGCCTAGGCCAAGAAGAGTCGGGAAAGCGATGAGGTTTGGAATCCACGCATATGTTTCAAACCTGATAATATCATTGAGCGTAAATATAACTGGACGAGCGAAGGTAAATTGCTTACATACCAGTGTAAAACGCGATATCCGCAAAATGTGACCTGCAAAAAAAATGAGGATATAAGTCTAAATCACTGAACACCGGAACGTCGTACATACTACTAGCGAAATAGCGCCCAGAATAACAATACCTAATGTGTCATCCAGCTTCGATGACACTGCAGCAATTGTTTGAGCGCCAATTATACCGTTCACAACGAGCCAACCATCTGAGAAATCACATTGAGCGCGCTAGGAATGGCACCGCCGTAGAGGCTATTGGAATGATTACTTCGGATGTTACTATTATGTGTAGAGGGACCTACCCCCAAGAAAATCGACATTGTACCATGCCTCGCATTCCGAGCTTTGGTCCGAAAACTGAGCTAAAGTGTGAAGTAATTATTCGCATAGCCAAATGATGATGTGGGTCAAGCTCACAAGTAGGCTGGGAATGCGCATGAGCTACAACGAAGATGGGTAGATAGGTATGTTAGTTTTGCACACCTAAAAAGAAAGCCAAGAAAGAAAGGCTTTCCAAACGACCGATACTGGTTTGGAGGTAGAAGGAAAATGGGAAATTGAGAGCGAAATCACTGACATGGTATTTACTATTAGCAATATCACAAGAGAGTGTTTAAGACCCAGTCCAAAAAATGCTGGGCCTGCACTTCCTGTCCCAAACGCAAGAATGTTGAAGTTGCTTGTGAACCAGACCCAGAAGAGCTGTATTATGCGGGGTCGTGCGCTTTGACAGCGGTATCGGAATAATTCTGCCAATATGTCGATGTATGTAGGTTTGATTAAACATACTATATCCGGTCCGGTAACGGGTCACACATGGTAACAGGTCAGAAAGCTATTGCTCGACGACTTGCCCATCGATTTTCGAACTCTTTTTTGCATGTTGAAGGTATAATAGTAGGCTACTGTAATCTTAAAAGTTTGGTTGAGAAAGATTGCTGCATTGATGAAAATTTTCATGGTCTTTCTGATCCAACTTCAAAAAGCCTGTCTGCAAACTGCATTTGCAGGTCTCTGGAGTATGGCGTACTGCCTGTGATTACTCCTAAGAGTAATTTTTAGAGGGACATATACCAGTAGTATACTTCGGACAGTTTTTAGGACATGATACGGCAAGATTAGTAAATGAATCTCATTTCTTTGGATAAAAAATAAGCCATTTTTGGGCCATTGAAGCGTTTTTATTTCAAAATCCTGCTCTTTTACGGAATGTTAAATTTATAGCAATTTTGTTACAGTGTAAAGATAACCATCCATATTTTGCATCTGAAAAGTTTCAGAATTATTGGAGGCATTCTGCGGTCAGGACAGTCCTCGCAATGAGCCATTGTACAATCAAAAGTAAGATTTCGGCAACGATTGTGATCAGTAAGTCAAATGCCCCATTTAGTTTGGTTCAATTTCCTTATATAATCGAAGTGACCCGTTTCCCCGGTTATGACAATTTCAGACGCTCCATGTTAAAAAATTCATATCTAAGGGAATAGACACTGTAATTTTTGATTTCTTGTGGTTGCGTGCGCTACATGTGTGGACATTCAAAACAACTTGAATCCAGAAGATTGACCTCGATTTGCTTTCAGAATTGTGGAATTAATGCTAAGGTGACCCGTTACTAGACCAAATATAGTACTAGCTGAAATTAGGACATACCCATGAGTCTCTACGGCCCATGTTAAGAGCGAGTCCTCTAATTTGCGGATTTTCCCCAGGTTCTCGTCGTCCAGTGACGTGTCCGCATCTTTTTCGTATGGATCTCCCACCTTGAAGGTCTCCATATCCATAACCGCCAGCTCTTGAGACCTGCTGAAGCTGTTTTCCGTACTCATAATGTCTGCGGGTCCTGCAGGTCGCAACTTCGCTTCTGTAAAGGGGAAGGGAGGAATAGACCTTGCGCCCGTTCCAAATTCTTATAGTTGATTAACTCCAATGCAAGAAGGGCAGGTGGTACGAGTCTGTTAGTTAGTTAAAGAAGTCATCCACTCTCGGCCCAAATTGATACATCCGAGCCCCAGAAGCCTCCGTGGACGGCACAGGCTATCGCTTTGACTTTTTGGCTTTAACCCTGAGAGAATAGGCCAAAAGATTACAAGACACGAAACAATTCCATATCGACAAAGAATACCGCTCAGACAAAACATTCCCATGCTTTCCGAAGCGTGGATGAATCCGACGAAGATCCAGGAAAGTCGCTGCCAGGAAGTGCGGACTGGAAGGAAGACGGAATTTGGGTGGATAGCAATTCACTTGATAGGACGTGAATTGATTATCAAGTGCGAAATTTAGCTTCATGGGATTGCAATGCGGAATAGTGGGCACAATGGACGTCGACAGATTGAAGTCCAAGTCCTGTGCAATGCACTAAGATCTGAAAGAACTTGGAAAGAACCGTCAAATCTGAGATCTGAAATTCAAGTAAAAGTACTTTTATCTCCAACTACTTCCGCTTGCGTCCTAGCATTGTCCATCCCTGCCATTATTTTCTAGAGAGAAATTTTCAGATTGCCAACTCACTCATCTCCGAGGCCATATCCGCCTCTCAACAGCTCTCAGCGGGATATACGCCAGCAATGCAACAACCCCACCCGTGATAATCCCAATATCGCCCGTCCCCGCCCGTGCAATGGGCCCTGTATACCACGTCTGCTTCATGCTCGGCACGATGATTCCAAACCCACACAAGAATGCGAACACAGCTGCGATCCCTGGAGGTAGCCCAGTGAATTTGTTCCACTGCGTGACGTCGTATGCGGCCCAGCGTCTGCGGAAAAGGAAGTGCTCGGTAAGGACGATGACGGCGAAGATAGTTGACCAGTATCCTATTACGCCTGGTGTGCAACGCAGAAGGTGTAGTTAGACGATGATGATGTTGGGATGGCATCATAATGGTGACGTACTGAGGATGTCTACGAGGGTGCTATAGAACTTTTTGGCGCCTATTATAGCGAGGGGGATGAATCTGCAAAGGAGTGATTAATCCACCATCCAATGACTTGGTGGTGTAACCTACATCGCTTCAGAGATGATGACTAGCACATAGCGTGGCACGCGCGCGAAAAACGGGGCGACGGCCATAGCGCTCAGACCTAAGTATCATTCAATGCGAGGATAAAGTGATCAGTTGGACGTCAAGCCCATCAACGCAAACCGCGAATCTCACCAAAAGAGTACACCGTAGGCGCACAAGCGCCCGATGTGCTCAACGCAATCATCACAGTGACGAACTTGCCAAAGCCCTTCGCAGGCGCTAACACAGCCATGACTAGTCCGCCGACGTTGTTGCCATTGTCGAATCCTGCCTGCCAGGCTGGGATACCAGGAGCGGCGGCGGCGAATGCAGCCCCCATCATGTGCCAAGTTATCTGTGTGATGGAGGGACAGAGGATCAGCGAATCGCCGATGCTTGTAATTTGGGCTGAAACGAGAACAGAACTTACACTAGGGAGGAAGAAGCCGAGGTATGTCCATATAAAAATTCTACGCCTATAAGGCATTGAATAAAATTAGGAATCATGCAGCCAATGGCATTATGCAACGCACTCTGACGCATTTGCGTTGTGATAGACGCCGTAGTCCGGCGTGAGCGTACACCAGCTAATCACACTCGACGCTACGAACGATGAAAATGACAATATTGCGGAAGCTGATGGGGTGGGTACAGCAATGAATGTCGAAGGGTTCAGGTGCTTTCCGCCAAGGCCTAGAAGTATAGGGAAAGCGATGAGGTTTGGGATCCATGCGTAGGTCTCAAACTAAGAGTATTGTCATTACCATAATTCAAGCAAAAACGTATTACTCACAAGTGCAAAACACGATATCCGAAGAACGTAATCTAGAGAGGACAAAAATGATTGTCTTTCAGTCAGCCATGACTCTGAGGCATTCGAAGACGAGCTTCATATTACCACCAATGAGATATACCCAAAATTACAATACCTAACGTATCGTCTAGCTTAGATGACCCGCGGCAATTGTTTGCCCGCCGATTATCCCATTCAAAACGAGGAAACCCATCATCGAGAGTACATCAGTGCGCTCGGAATGGCCCGCCGTACAGGCTGAATTTGGTCAGAATCACTATCACGGTGAGAACAGAAAGGCCTACCCCCAGGAAAACCGACATTGTACCATACCCCGCATCCCAAGCTTGGGGCCGAACACCGAGCTAAAAGTTTGGTAGAATTTACAGTACATCAACAAAAAAATGATAGTAATTATGTAAATGAAATAAAGCTCACAAATATGATGGGAAAGCGCAAGAGCTAAATAAAAATCAAATAAATGGGTATGTCAGCTTTGAAGAGGGAAAATAAGGGAAAGCAAGGCAAAAATTTCCCTATGATAATCGCCGACGTTCATTTCATAGTGGGAAGTCATTTCAAATGAAGAGTGGAATCACCACATAATATCCACTATCAGCAAGATCACAAGAGAAGCTTTGATTCCAAGTCCAAAAAATGCGGGCCCAGCGCTTCCTGTCCCAAATGCCAGAATGTTGAAATTGCAAGTAAACCAACCCAGAAGAGCTGTATTATGCGAGGATCTGTGCGCTTTGATAGCGGTATCGGAGTGATTCTGCTCAGTCAAGACGAAGGTGAGCATGTTGATCAAATACGCAACAAGGCAGACCTGGCAGACCCCACCCATTAGTTTCAATGCCCCATTTCAAGAGATAGTTGGTCAATTTCGGAATTGCCCCACGTTCTCGTCCGACAACGCATCTGCGTTCTTGTCATCCTCTCCCACCTTTAAATCCGAAACTTCATGCTCTTGAGATTCCCGCACAGGCGTATCGCAATCGTTAGAATCCTTTTCCACGTCCTTGACGTCCAGAGGCACGCTTGTCTTTTGTTCATCCTCTCCCGTCGTGATTTTGTGTATCTGTGGAGTAGAAGGGGAGGTTAGAGTTGGTTTATTTCTGATTCTTATAAATAAAACTGACCAGTTCCGAGTGACATAAGGTATGTAGGGAAGAAGTTATCCACATGGCAGTCATACAAAGCTGACGCGTGAAGATGTCGGTTCTGAATACACCTTTGGCCTTACATTTTATGTGGATGTGTAGCAAAGACCTAGGGTGAGTAATCAGTGATATTGCTTAGTTATGTAGCTGTTAGTCGATGAGGAATCTAGGCGTCTTAAATTTTGAAAAACATCATGGCGGAACGACAAGTTGAAGATGGTGGGGACGCTGCGCTGGCTTGCCTGGGCCGGCAAGGCCCGCAATCTAATCACTACATAATAGATAAGATCTATTTGTGGCTTACTGATTAATCAACTTTAGTAAACAGTCTCCTGTCTGTCTTATCTCACGATGCTTACAGAGTGCGCTCGTTATCGAAGAACGTCCCCAAACCTAAAAGCTACGCAATACAGCTCATTGCACCAATCTCGATAGCGCTCTTGATTCGACATTTGTCAGTGGACGCCAATTTCAAGATTAATGGCTTCATCTGAAGGCTCCAATCTTCCCCCATTTACTCCTACGACTGAATTCAAATATACAACATCGCCCAACCCTGGATGGAAGTACGGCCAAAACATCGCGTCGACGCCAGAGGGACAGGCGTGGATGGAGGGAGAGAAAGAAGGTTGGACGGTTCTTGACACTTCCAAGGAGGAACTGAGGTGCGTTCCACGTTCCTGCAGACTGAGCAATTTAGGTTATTCAAATCAAACTTCGTCTCTTTCCAACAGAAAGATATATTCTAACATGATATCTGGAATTATTCCGCGGCCTGTTGCCTTTGTCTCTTCCATCTCGGAGGACGGATTTGAGAACCTCGCACCGTTTAGGTCCTCTATCCATCTTATTTTCGAAATATCTACTCATAGTTCATATGCTTGCTCTCCCTTAAAGCTGGTTCAATCAAGTGAGCGTCTTAGTAAAGGTTAATTTTCCTGAGACATACTAATATTGGCAATCAATCACTTTTAAGGTATCCGTCAACCCTCCGATGATCTCTGTGTCCTGCACAAATAATTCCAAAGTGAACAAGGACACCACCCGGAACATCAAGTCCACGAAAGGTTTTACAGTGAACATCATCAGCGAACCATGGATCGAGCAAGCTAACTTCGCCTCGATCGATGCTCCCTATGGCGTGAGCGAGTGGCCACTTACCGGGCTCACGAAGGCCCCAGTGTATGTTTCGCTTTTGTACATCTCAATCCATTAGTCAATCTCAACTAACTCGTTGATATTTTTCAGGTGCAGGTGAAGGCCGCTCGAGTTAAAGAAAGCGCGTATGTGCTTGAATGTGAAGTGAGTGCTCCATCCGACGCTGTATTAATACTTGACTTCTGAATCACCTGCCAAATTTTAGCTCTATCAAGCCATAGAAATTAAGGATCCAAAGACGGACGAAGTTTCCTCGACGCTTATCCTCGGACTCGTGAAATTTATTCATGTGCGGAACGATATCATTGAGCCCACGAGGGGAGTAGTCGATCCCGGGAAGCTAAAACCCGTCGGCCGCTTGGGTGGTATATTGTATACGAAGGTATCGGAAGGGTTCAATCTCCCTAGGCCATCTTGGAAAGACATTCAAGACGATCAAGCTCAATGACAGCACTCCACCGCCGCTAACTCTTGAAGATATAACACATTGTGTAGTAGGTAGGGGTATTATTATGTGCCACAGACGATGGTCTTCTTATTACAAAATTCCTAGTTCGAGGTCAAACGTTATCAATTATGAACTTCTCGAATCAATAAACCCTAAGTACCTCGTTCTGTGATAACTTTGGTTAGATGGAAGACATTGCTCAAATGCACGCAGCTATGTACCTTGCTTTTATCTATCAATATGTACAAGCGAACGGAACTTTAAGTCAAGCGGCAGGGCCAGCGTAAGCACAGGCTCATCATTCACCTCACCTGCTCGAGTCCATCGTGCAGTTGACGATGAATCAGGATCATCAGGATGATCTTCATGATCATGATCAGAGTCTAAAAATAGGTATCGCTATCTCGATCGATGATCGGACCTAATTATAATTCATGATGCTGGTTCTATCTACATATCTGATGCTTATGCTCCGATCGCTTGAGCATATTATTGTCTTCACTCTACTCGATTCACGAATTGTAGCTCGAGTGCCCGGCCAGAACTTTAGATAAGGCGCCTAAGCTCGCCGTCAGTTGGCATCCTGTTCTGGGAGAGAGGTCCTCTTATCTTGGAAGATTCATTTCTCTTGGAAAGTATAATTGACAGACAATAGACAACGAAAGGTCCTACTGCAACATCAGAGTAACCCTTGAACAATGGTCAAGGATAAGCGACCACCGTATGTCACGTAGACTGACATACCTCCACTTCTCTATCTTTGAGAAAAATACTAAGTAACAATTTAGTTATCTACTCGCGAAATTGAAAACATAGATTATGCAGCTCACATATCTTCCCAATCAGCCCGGCTCAGCCAGCTCAATTCTTCAATTGAACACTTTGAACACCGTAGACATTATTTTCCTACGTGACGGCATCCTCAATGCAATATTCCACCGCATATTTCGCCGGCGCTTTACCAGCCTACGAGCCTTACGGCCAATTTAATCTGACATTGCTCTTATTAAAAACACAGGATTCTGCCGTTATGCAGGAAACGGCCACGAGGCGCAGTTGTAATGAACAGCGCCTATAGCCTCACACTGCGTCCGGAGGACCAAGTAAGGCCACAAAAGCCAGCAAGCCTGAGCTCCGGAGCTATTATTCAATGCAGTATATCTAATTTGCACATTATATAGTCTCTTCCAGCCTTTAAGCAAGGCCTGCTCGTAAAATGTGCGATGATGAAGAGACCACATCTAAAAATAGAACACATGTTGCATGCAGCACGCATCTGCAGTTCAGCATCGTGTTATTATGAAAGTATAGCCACAGAAGCGCATGCATGTAGATCACCACATAAATAGTTTCTCGAGCTGCATGCTGCGCATATTTATGTTCTCAAAGCCTTAAGCTGAGCCCCATCGTGTGCGCAGTGTCGTGGAAATTCCAGTAAGCCCGAACGCAGAGGGTTGCTTCATCGTGATAAACACAGCCCCGCACCAGAAATTCTTTGTAGTAAGCGTGCAAAAGTTCGGTGAGAAGATGAGAAGTAAGCAATCTAAATCAAAGGTCAGCTGGGTGTTCGTAGTATACCGTTTCGAACAGTTCTGGTACCAGCTGATACTGTGGGCCATACATGCTATGGATTATTTGCTGAAATGCTGGAGTGTCTCAGCGTCTTGAAGTGTCCCAGCGTCATGGATGATGCGCAGTGATGTCAGAAGTCTGTTCATCTATTAGGTGCTCAATGAACAACGCCTGGCTTCAATGTGTACTCTTTTACTTTTCGGCGCAAGTGCCGCGATGATCGATGTTGATGATAAGTGGCAAGCAGTCCATCAAAGTTCTTCAGCCAACGTTTGAGAGCGCTATCTGCACAATGCCGGGACAACTCTATTGATAAGGAGCTTTATTTAGATTCCTGTTAGATAGATAGATGCCAGGCTACTCGGGAATCGGAGCTATAGCGCTGTGCAAGTGTTTTTAGCGCCTTAATCCACCTCGAGCTAGCAGCGTGTCATAAATTGTGGCATATTGCATTTTAACCTCCTTTCTCATTCTCATCACTCGGGATCCGTAAAGTTCGCAGCACGGATCTGTCTTTTACCATAGAACCAACTATAATCTCGTTGCAACATTAGAATTAAACATCAAATAGCCTTCTGTGATTTGTGTGACAAGCTCAGAGCTAAAAGGACAGGCAACCTCTCAATGCGACCGGTCGGCGGTGGATGTTCCTCTGCATGTATAGCAAGTCTCCAGGAATCAGAAATTATGATGCTGGTGAGAACAGACATGGGAATTACCGATCACAATAATTGTATCAATATAAACGTTGGAGGATCCTCTATAACCCGGTGCAAATCCTGCTCGCGCGACCAACGCGCGACCGTGCCGCTTGTATCGGTAATTATTGACATTACATAGACCAGTCATATTCGGGTTATTCTCATTCACTCATTGCTGATTAATTGACAATGCGCTGGACTTGAATAATAGCTCTAGCTTGGGTAAAGGTCATCTAGAGCCAAACACCAAATTATTCCAGTTCACGAACACCTGGACCTCGGGTCTGCCGACTTATGAAGAGATTGTCGGACACTGAACAGCTGCATCAGTAAATAGATATGAGCCTATAAGTTTCTGCTCCGATGGAATGCTAAAGACCCAGGCATGTCGCTTGGTAAAGCTTGGATAACTGGCCATATATAGTTTGGGTGACGATAACTTCAAAGCCCAGCCGGGTCCAAGAACATAATGGTTTACGAGAACGGCGCACATGAATAAGATATATTCCCAAAATAGAATGCGTTGAAAGGAAAGAAGGGGCCAGAACTACAGCGCGACCATAAATCACCATTTGGGTGGTGGGCCATAGATGGCCCAAGATGGCTCGTGCTTGGGCTGGAGGGTTGTTTTGTATGAACGATGAGGTGATCGAGCTTCGAATCCAATTGGGGATGCCACTAGGGCCCGGTTCACTCGCTTTCATTTTTCTCACCTTATTCTGCATAGCCGCATCTAATTGGGATCTCTGCCACTGGAAGTTGTGCCTCTTCCCTCGTGGCCCGAGCATGTCATTGGAGTATAAAACGAACTCTGACGCAGTAACCATTATTCTTATTTTATACCAAAAGCACCCCGCCCTCTCCCAATTGCTCACACTACTCAAACCCTTTCATTTCGCCAAAGGTCGGAATACGCTCAATGACCGCTATACTGTCGCCTTCTCCCTCTGTCTCGTCGCTTGGCTCAAAGAGCGAGCTCTCATATAGTCCTCAAACGAGCGACTACTTCGCGTTCGCGCGCATCAATGGCGATGTCTGTCTGGTACAAGGTGCGCATTCGTCGACGCCTTTAATTTTTGCAATTGTGCTGAGCAATGCTCTTTTTGTTTTAAAGCGTCGTGCGCCACGCCCGCCTCCGCTTTGACAACTGTTGATGTCAAAATCTTCAAACACGAGTTTATCTCGATCTTTCGGTTCTCCGAGTATCGAACATTACATCCATCGGATATCTCCATCCTGGAGTCCATAGACGAGCAGCTCACACGTTATGAAGAGGACAGCGAGACTGTATTCCTGGCCCGCGACGTTATGGAGCGTATGAGGAAATTGACAGACCCGCGGATGGGTGCCTTTGGTGCTCATGGATACGGCCGACGAACAATGGTCGTGCGACAGCGCCAGCGCCAACGTTGAGGTGACTGCTCGAATGCGGTCCTTTTTCGCGTTTCCGTGGCTTCCTCGTTTTTCCATCGACCACTTCCATCCATCCTTTTCCATGCATCTAGATCTCCACGCATCCCTTTCTTCTGGATTTCTATCCGCCGGTTTCTTCTTGATTCAAGTTTCTATTACTTGGGACCCAACACGACTCACATTGCATCTGTATTTCTACCACACAACATTGCACATTCACATTCGCATTTTTCCATTCCCACTCCAAGCCCATCTGAAGATCCAGTAATTCCCATCCCACTTAGTCTCCATCTCCTAAACGGCCAGTCTCACATATTATTATCTACCAAACCTCACGACCGATAAATGATAAATTATTCATATTACAAAAACGCGGACAGTGCGCTGTTTATCTCGTACAGGACTGTGTGCATCCCAGGATGTATGTATAACATAGACATTATCACGAACTATGGCTATTTTCCCAACATCCGCAACATCTGAGAGCTGCAGAAACTTCTTTTCTAAATATAGCTTTTATCGCCTTCGTCACAAGTCCAGTGGCATTATTTTTATTCCAGTTCGGCTCAAAGTTACACAATCCAAGATAAAACCAGCACTAA